>DWAN01004524.1:0-12091 GCA_018230445.1 Heliconius hewitsoni | reverse complement strand
AGTTAATGAGTTAATGCATATCAATGTACTTATTCATAATTTTTTTTATTGTATTAGGCTTTTATAGAGTTGTTAAAACTGTGGTTTCATTTAAAGTGGTGCTAGCAAAAACACTCTGTATATATTTTTTTTCATTTCTGAATATTGATTATTGACAAATGCATTTCTTCCAGGCATCTTTTAGTCGAAGACTATAAATATTATATAAAAATTTGTTCTTTGATTATTTCACCTAAACTATAATCGATGAATTCCAGGCATATAACGCTGTGCACCACATCGCTATTGGAGAAGAACAAGTGCGAGTGGCTGAGCGAGGCCGGCGCCGTGTACGGCGTCAACCCGCCGCTGCAGTGCGCCGCGCGCGCCGGCGCCGCCGCGTGTCTGCGCGCCGCGCGCCGCGGCGACGTCGACGTCGCGCGCGCGCCGCCCGACCGCCTCGTCGGCGCCGCGCGGTGAGACTTTGGCACGCTCGTTACTACCATAGTGTACAGCCTTGAGTTACACTCAATACGCAGTGCTTTCAGGTGGAAAGTGGGGAACGGAGTGTCCTGACACTAGGTTCCCTTAGCCTATCATAAGTGACAAAATGGCATAATATACGTAAAGATAGTAATTTTAAATCGTATACCATTTGCTAAATATTCATCTGTCTATATCTATTTTCATTTTTTTACTCATTTTTAGGGACTACAATCTTCAACCACTAATATATGAAGTAACACCGTTATCACAGACGCAAATGAACACAGTACTGGCTTACGTCAAAAAGGACTCCTGGTTGGATGAAATGGCGGATTTACGCGGGAAAAGGGCATACTTTCCTATTTACGACGGCATCGCTTGGCATTCAGTACTAAATTATATCAGAAGAAGTGAGAACTTAAACTGTTTTGAATCAATGCATGGATACTTTGGTGACATTTGCGCGCCTGGTGTGGAAAATTTGAATATTACTGCTAACTTGGTTGAAGAATATTCTAGAAATTGTATTTTACAAGATGGAAAAGTTTTGAGCGGCGAAATTGCAGCGTTAAGAGCGTTGGTTGAAGGGAAGGTAGATGTCGCTTTTGTCAGTATGAAGACCGTTTCAGAGTATGAAAGTGAGTATTCGTAGTTATTTTAGCTTCTCTTATTTTATTTCAGCTTCACGCTGTATCCCGCATATTGCAGGATAGGCGACCACGTACCGACCAATATGAGTTTCAGTTGAGGGACTGAATTCAATATCGTATTTTATCCACTAGAGCGGTGAAATGAAAATACTGTCATTATATTCATTTCCCCAGTGGGGAACGAACCCACATTAACCGTGTTTATGAATGTGTGTTTAATTATATGAATATTAGGTATTTCCCTAACCTTATAATTGGGGACGGAAACTTTATTGATAAACGGAGTTTCTTAACACTAAGTTAAAAATATCCGAGTATTAAAAGAAATCTAAAAATAACAAAAGGTACAGACCATAAGTTTGTAGTGTAAGTAAGAATTAAAATAAAAAAAACACTAAGTTCCCAGGTTCCCTCTGCTTATCCTGCTATGTGCGGGATATCGCGCGAAGCTAAAAAAATTGAATAACACAACTTATTATTAATATTATTTTCAGATAAACTAATAGAGGAGTTATGGGCAATCGATGGCTCCGTCGCCCTAAAACCAATATGTCCGAAAGACAATCCCGTCCACTGCGCCTTTTCGTGGTCACATTTAGGTCACATGTACATTTCCAAAACAACAAAACAGATGAGGCGAGACGAAATAACAACAGTTTTCACACAACTCGACAAATTATTCGGCCGCCATTACGCCAATGGAATGTTTAAAATGTATGGACCCTACAATCATGAGTTGGACATCCTTTTTAATAATAATACGGTTACTTTGTCGACTGAAGATATATTAAACTCCGATTTATATAACATTCCCTTCAATTTTGAACGCAGCTTAAATTTGACACGTGATAGCTGTCAAGTGACAGATACGATGACAGCGTCCGGTTCCAGAATGAGCTCTACTGTTTTGTGGTTATCTGTGGTTATGTATACTCTGTTTAGATAATAAATATTTGATTAGATGTAGTTAGTGTTAAGAAATCGTAGACTATTTAGGTTTAAATTAATTTTTAAGCCATTTGTAAATAAATATACATATAAATAAGAGTCACCTTGTGTTTTTTTTACTATTATTTATAACTAGCGGCCCACTTGCGGCTTCGCCCGCTGAATTACACCTTTTATAATTATTTTATTATGCTGCTTTTGCCAACACATTTATTATATAATTATTAAGAAAATGTAGAAAAAAATTGACGTAGCGGGATTTTTTTGGAAAATTTTATACGTTCTTAATAAATATTTTTCTTTTCTAAGTGTGATATAACACTACTATGAAAAAAAACATCATCATAAGCCATTTCTCACATCCATTCATGTAAACTATCATCCCCACATGTGAGCTCACAACCACACATGTGACCACACATCCATACATGTGATCTCAGATCTACACATGTGATGTCACATCCACAAATGTGATGTGACATGTGATGAATCGATTTGATGAAGAAACGAATGCAGAAGGCAGTATTTTATGCGGCGTGAATCATGAGGAGGTCCCTTCTGAAGACCAACCATCGACGGCAAGGGACCATTGATTTATTTGCATCTTAACGTATCTGTGGTAATTAAAAGTATTATAAGGCTACTAAAGGTATGGCATCTTACATACACCACTAATGTTAGGAAAACTTAATTACATAATAAATATGTTTATTATCGTGGACCAGGCTTTAATGAACCATTTTAGGGGAGTCGTAATGGTGACATAAACCTTTATCGAAAGATTAAACCTCTTCCAAATGCACTATATCAGCCCAAACCGCGTGTCAAACTCAGTCAAGAGTCTGCGAGATCTTAAATAATAATAAAATAAATAAATAAAAAGTATTTTTATTGACAACATTCATAATAATACATTTTATGGGCTACTAACTCCTAAATAAGTAAAAACTGTGTTTTAGAAGCTAGTGACTTCCCTGTTTTAAACATAAGCTTGTGTTATTGTCGCGAGCCAAAAAAAGAATATATGATAATAATAATGAAATAAAAACAAAGAATATAATAACTAAAAGGTATGTATTTTTGTGTGTGTGTGTGCGCGTGCGTGTGCTTGCGTGCTTGTGTGCGTGTGTGTGTATATGTGTAATATATTATATATATTTGTTGTTTCATTTTTGTATCATCATCAAATCTTCAGTGTATGTGTAATCTAGTGTCATTAGCCATTCTATAATTTTCATCTTGGCAGAGTATTTATTGCATGTTTTTATAGATAAAATGTTGTCAACCGCACTATATAATATTGGGGCTATAAATTCATAACAACGACGTGCCAAAGTAAATTTTACCCTAGGGAATTTATATTTATTTAATCTTTTGGGTGTTGTTGGGGTTTTGGTAACAGTAGTGCAGTGGTACCTTAAAATACATTTAAAATATATTCACTGGATATGACATACGCTCCCAACGAAGTTTACAACGGAATCTACTCCGGCCAACAGACGACTTGCTACGATACGAAAGGGGAGGAAACTTACGCGCCACGACCATCAACGAATCTCAGGGACTTACATACGAGTTTGTAGTAATACTACACGAAAATATATCACACGCTGTCGTCGCCTTAACGAGAAACAAAAAGATGCATCCACCACACTGATGCGGACTAAGACGCTATCGGCAGATTCATTCGCCGAGCAAGTGAAGGTTCCGTGACTGATATAGTGGAACACGACATCAAAATGTCCATTTCCTACATATAGAGATAAGGTAATAAAAACATTAGATAGCGAATTAACTGGAATATTGAAATAAAGGAGCGCAGAAAATTCAAAATATAAATGTTCACTTCACATTTTATAAAGGAACCAAAATTTTAATAACGAATACGGACGACAAAAGTGTGTGACGCCTAACAACTGAAAAAAAAAGAAAGTTTAATGACGTTACAGTAATTTTGGTCACAGAGTTTGGTATGTCGTTGTCAGTCGTTAAGCTCTACCTAACAATTTAAAATTGTATGTAGTAGCAAAAGAATACCCTTAAAAAGTTTTGTAAAATACCTTTACACAAGCATATCTATTCTAAAGTCGAGGCCCCCACTGGAAAATATTTCTAGGTACGTACGTAGATGGATATGGACGGGATGTAGCGTGGATTTAAAAAAAAACTCTAACTCAGAAACGTCTTTTTACAATTTTAATAAAAGTTCTGTGAACAATTGATACACTTGTGTGTTCGTTGCGCAGACTGAAACAGAATTAATGTAGAAAATGAACACATGGGAATGAAACTGAAGGACTGGTATCCAAAAGACAATGTTTCTTAAAATGGGCGAAAGGCATGGACGTACGTTAAAATATTTTCCAGTGGGGGCCTCTACTTTAGTTTAGAATAGATATGCTTGTGTAAATAAAGGTTTTTTTTACAAAACTTTTCACGATATTCAGTGTCCTAACCTGACCACCGTTCCGGTTCTACGTTTAAAAAAAAACATTATGAGAAGGAAGAAAAACAAAAGAAATGTTTCAAGTATTTATTAATGAATAATAATGAACATAAATATATTTTAATTTTAACTTTAGTTTATAACTAATTTGATATACATATAACGAGACATTGATGTAATCATATTTTTTAGAAATTATGGTCAATAAGGACAAGGAAAAATAACAAAAATTACATTAATGTAATGGAGAAAGAAGGAATAAAATCAAACATCAATTACATGAATAAAAAATAAAAACAAGAACTTATTAATTTCGAATAATAATATTTTTATATAATATTTGTAACTTATATTTAACTACAAAATGTACAAACTAAAAATATTTTTCATAATAATACATATATTATCTTATTAAATCCGGGTAACGTCCAACAGTAAATGCAGAGGTAGTGCAGGTTCGATTCTGGGGTTGTTCATTTTGAGGTAATTTTGTCACCACACTGTCTTATATAGGAACTTCTTCAACAACGTTAGGTAATAATACCTATATTCATTTAACTTTCGCCGGAAATATTGGTATACTATCTTGTTTAGCATTTGTGTCTTACTTTTCGTATCACAGACCTATAATTAATAAAATTGTATTGTAACAATAATTATTTCTTTGCTCGATTGCTTTTATCTTAATATATAAATATGCTGATTGACGATAGTGATATGGAGCGGGAGCGCAGGGCGTTGTCAGTTAGGGGAAACATGTTAGCGAGTCGATTTGCACATTGGACATTATTAGTAAAGTTAGCCTTATTTCGAGCCTACTGTCAATCGTTTTACACCTGCAGCCTGTGGTCTAGCAATGTGCTGAGGGCGGTGTTAGGGAGGCCTCGGCATTGGAGTGCGTCAACGATGTTTGCGGAGGCACGAGTTGATGATTTTTACGCAATCATTCGTAAGTGGGTCGCATCTGTAATAGATAGTTTCACGAGCAGCACTAACACTCTCCTCAGCACATAGGCATGTAAAACGGAAAGCCCCCTGTGGAGGCACTGGATTAATATACATGTGTAATTAAGATGTAGATGATATATGATAGATGATAAAAAATAAATTATAATAATAACGTTACTAACATAGGTTATATACTAAAATTATTTCTAGGATCTAGTCTGAAATAAAGAAATTATTATTAAATAAAAATGTTACGTTAAAAAGATAGCCCGTTACATAAACATATTCCCGTACAACACACGGTTGTCCTGCTCGCCTGCTCTCTTTAACTATACAATATTTTATTTAATCAGCTTTGTGCTGTATCCCACACACAGTAGGATAGGCAGAGGGAACCTAGTATTAAGATAGTTTTCCCCATTTTCCGCCTAATTGCCAGAGGCATAGAGTGATGCTGTCGCTTCGCTGCAACACCAGAGCAAAGAAATTAAAATATAAATTAAAATAAATATCTCATATCCATGAGTAGGAGTCGAACCTACAACCTGTCTCATTTCCAGTCTTGGGTCCAGGTAGCTTCAGCCGTGCGCTTGTGCTTGTGCGCCTATGCCAAGCACGACTGGCCACAATAATATTTACTAATCTAAATATTTTTGACTTTAACATCACATTTTTAAATACAATATCCATACATTGATTCAGCCAATTCAATTTAACTAATTAAAAATTCAAACAATTCTTTAGTAGTAATATATTTTTTGACCAAATGAAATAAAACATACACTAAATGTTAGGGGGAAGTTTTCAAAATATACAATAGTGAAAACTGCATTTAAAATGGTATTAAGCTATTTCTGAGAATAGCTAACACAAATACACAGACAGACTGACTAACAAAAAAAAATATTTCATTCAATAATAGTTTATCTCATATATCTTCTATATACAAACAGTTCTCAGACTCGGGATAAATATTTAATATTTTTAATTCCTCATTGTCACGACTAGAAAATTAAAATATTAAGTACTTCCCCCCTGAGTGGGAATCAAACTCACAACTGTCTTGGCCACACACATTAGTTTAATAAATTCTATATATAAAATTTCAATACCAAGGCTCGCAAAGTTCATATTTCTCCAAACATTCTATCAGCCAGCCTACCGGCAATGCTTTAATATGAGACATATTATACATTGGCTCATACATCTCCTTAAATATGATATAATGGGAACAATTCACGAGCTTGCCATCTCTTTTTGCATGATATGGTAGTAGCTTCTCCTCTTCTGGTATTAACTCGGGGTTGGGTACTCTACGTAACACAACTCCGCCTGCATCCAAGATCAACTTGGTTAATATAGCCTTAGTTACTATAACATCTTTAGACATTTCGTATTTTGTGTTGAAATTGTGTAAATAGAAGTGACAGCCATTAAAAATGCCTGGTAGTTGTTTGTATTTGTTATATCGGGAGTTTTTGGGGCCATTGTAAGATATGTTGCCGACTCCTCTTATTTCATATTTATTAAATGGCTCCAGTTTTTTTTCAGATGACTTTGTTACCCATAGACTTGACAATATCCATATACTACTGACTATTCCTTGCAAAATATCTAATGATGAAGTACATACAAATTCATCATCAGAGTCCACTATTAAATGTGTCACATTTTTTGTAAATTTAGCCTTAATATTTATATTTGGACTATATTTCAATAATAATTTCAATTTATTGTGTACCTTTTTGTCCTGAGACACACAATATATTTCTATATTTTCGTAATCTAACTCCATATTAAGTTCAGATATAAAAGTTTCATTGACACATTGAATTATATTATCTGCAGCTTCTTCCAGAACTTTTTTCATATCTGTTGAAGCTAAATGTATTGGTGTTTCTCCTTTACAGTTTATAGCTTTGATATCAGCTCCATTTTTAACTAATTCCTTGGCTATTTCTTTATGATTATATCTCACTGCTTCATGTAAAGGTGTTTCATTGCCCGGTCCCGGCACATCGAGTAGTGTATTATGTTGTAATAAGATTTTTACTAAGTCTAAATGGCCATTTTGAACAGCTTCATGTAGGGGAGTCCAGCCTGCATTGTCTTTGGTGTTAGTAATAGCACCTTGCTTTAGTAAATCAACTACAGTGTCTACCTTCCCCAAACGACAAGCAAAATGGAGAGACGTCTCTCCTTTCTTATTTCTCTTTTCAAAGCCTTTATTAACTTTAGAACTAGTAGTAGATGATATAGTAGAGTTGAAATCCCTCTTACTAGCAACTTTTACTAATTTAGTTAATGATTTTACACTCTTTTTTGATTTCTTATCTGTAATTATACTACTTTGAGATGTTTTATTCACACTTTCGCTAGTTTCATAAAGTTGATCTTGTTTTCTGTTACGTTTTCTATTAGCATTACTTGAAGCTCCTTCTTTAGAACTTTGTAAGAGATTTTCGTTTTTGAAACCATCAAACATGGAGTTTAGTTGTTTAGTTGAATCTATACACTTTTCCAGGCCTTCGTCTTTGTATGTTTTACAACCGGAGAGAGGTATATTACATGCGGGACAGTTCTTTAAAGTTGCAAAATGTTCTGAGCATATTATGTGAAAACATGTACTTAAAGTGACGGGATCTTTACATAGTTCAGAACAAAGTTTGCATGTGTAGTCTTGAGTGAGAGTATCTAATGCTTTGAGAAATTTATTCAGCTTTTGCTTTTCTAGAGACATTGTTCATATAAAATGCAAATAATATTTTCAAAATAAGTTTACGGCGCGAAAAGCTACTTAAGAGTATGACAGTATGACTTTGAAGTTTAAAGTTATTTGACGTTTTGTTTTTTTAAAGCAAATAATCTGTGCTTTTCACCTTATAAAGCTTTAGCGTTTTCTGATTGAAATAATACTGTACCATTATATTTTTTAAAACCGGTATTTATTTTTTAAAAATATAAATATTTCTAGTTATGTTTTAAGATAATTTTTACGTTTGCAATATTTTTTGTTTATAATTTTAATACCTTATATATTAATATATAAAATTAGCTTCACGCTGATTCCCGCACACAGCAGGGTAGGCAGAGGGAACCTAGTGTTATATTATATTTTAATATAATAACATATTAAAAGAATTTTTAAATCGTCCTTCATACAGTTTGGTTTCTATTGAATTCAATATTTGTATGATTAATTCAGGTTTGTTATAACATACATAACTAAATATACGTTTTTTTTTTTACTAAAACACACATTAAAATTAATGCTGCCAATTTAAGTTTTGTGGACTGTATTGTTATTTATTACTTTTATTTATTTCTGTAAAATTATAATAAAATAGAAATTATCAACTAAACTTATGCTCGAAAAAAATATATTATTGTTTACTTTACTTAATTCACATTTTAATATAAAAGTCTTATCTTTGGTATTCACATAATAATATTTATTACATTTTATTGATAACTTTTTAGCGATAATATTTTCCTTGTCCATCCCGTTCCCCATTGAGTCACTCCATTCTATATCAATCAAGATTTTTAGCGAGGAACAGGAGTTTCTTAATTGAAACGCTGTTGGTTAAATCTAGGTTCCTAGTTTTTACATACCTACCCTGCTATGTGCTAGATACAGCGTGAAGCTAAAAAAATCTACAGCGGAACCTAACGCTGCACTTCGTCTCACTTAAGCAAGGAAACGAAAATAATTTAAATTAATTTTGTCTTTAGTATAAATCGATTTCAACTGTTATATATTCGGTTATTGTTTTCATAATAAATTATGTTAGCTTCACGCTTTATCCCTAGCTACTTTGGGTATATGTGTTCTGTGATCCCTAGCGGGGTAGTCAGAGAGTACGGAGCGCCAAACGCTACGGAATAAGTATGTTTTAAATGAATATTTGAGCTATTCAGATTAGGGCCTTTAAGGTAGTTAATAAGAGATTTATTACAATGCAATAACAATATATTCAATGTGTATAACTATATTTATAATCTTATAACCATAAAAATTGTTCTAGTCAACAAAAAAATACTTTACATATCAACGTTACAAAGCAATGACCAAGTTAATGTCATGTGTAATGTGTAGATAGTTATTATAATTAAAAAAAAACAAACAATATAATAAATAAAAATATAGACATAATATTGTCGACGAGTCGTGAATTTTATTTTAGAATTTTTCTTACTTTCAATAAATTTCTTCTCGTGAACAATAGTCCCAAAAGATCAGTAAACTTAACTTCAGGCAAACTACTACTTCTAACTGAAAAAATTAAATATTCAATATTTTCATTTCCTGGCTCTGGTAACGAGGCAAAGCTCGACGTTGAGTTCCGCTCTTCAACACGGAATACCTCTAGAATTCGATGTAAAGTGCGTAACGGAGTGTCTTCGTACTAGGTCTCCAGATTCCGTCTGCCTACCCTGCTATTTGCAAAAGATTTTTCTGCTAAGCAGAAAAATCTTAAGATATCGCATTACTTTATTTTTCACACAATTAAAGAAAATTTGTAACACGTTCTTACAAAAATTATAATTATTATTCCGTAACAACATACATACGTATATAAAAAAAACATTATAAAATCGAAATTTCTAGAAAAACTTAAGATCTAAAAGAACATCAGCTCTTTACATAATATTGTACTTAATTGAGGCCATCTTCATGGGCTTAGAAATAGGGGGGGTCGGGAATGCCGTGCCCACCCCAGAATAGTCACTAGAAAACAGCATCTTAAAAGATTCTTTAATTAGATTGTTTAAAAAAATATCATTTTAAAATATATGTATACAGTGTCTTTATTTTCACCATTTAAAATTAAAGCTCAGTTGTAATTACTCTATAAAAGCCTACTACAATTAAAACGAAACTATTTTTTTTTCAAACACAATAAATAATAAAATTATCGTTGTAAAATAGAACGCCATTTGTATAAGAATGACACACTCAAATCTATTAAAACACCATCGGACACGGCCCACGTATTGGCGGTGGAATTGAACGTTGTTTAGGTGTATTATAGACTAGCGGCCCGTTCGTGGCTTCGCCCGCACACCACCTATAATATTTTTATAATGCTGCATATGCCAACACTTTGATTGATACATTTAGTCATAAATAACTTATTTTCCTAATTCTGAGAAATTGCTATCACTACGTGGCTGCTTGAGAGGATGTATTGGCGGCAAGGGCGACCCGTGCGCGAATCTAACCTAGACTTGCAGACGTAAACAGAGCGTTGAATTAAATGCACGAGTGGATATTATTGCTCAATATTATGTCAATAAAGATTTTAATAAATTTTGGAAGAACACTAATAAACTGAATCCAAAATCGAGCCTTCCCGTGAGTATAAATTGTAAATTTAATCCACTTTTCACACACACACACACACACACAATTTTAAACACTTTAAAATGGTGTCTCCCGTCCATCCGGAGTCGCAGGTGTTCGATTCAAGTCGTCATGACGGGGACTTCACTGTAGGGTTTTATGAGTTTGAGGTCGCCTCAGTTATTAAAGGAATGGTTAGGGGTAAGTCTCCCGGTCACGACGATCTCAGTATCGAACATCTGAAATACGCCCATTATGGATTGCACTTGCCGCGAGTTCTTACAATGATCTTTAATCTATGCCATTGTTATTTACCGAATAACTTGACATACACTCTTGTACATGTGCATTGTAAAGAATAAGATGGGAGTTGCCTCCGACTTGTCTATTTATAGACCTATATATAGCCTTGGTACGGTTATAGCCAAGCTGCTGGACGGTTTGCTTGGCAGAAGATTGGCCGATAGTATCAAAATCCATGACTTACAGTTTGGTTTTAAGCCTGGTCTGTCTACAGAGAGTATATTTTCTGTTTCAAGCAGACTGTGCAGTACTCGGCTCGAAAAACCCCGCTATGCTTGCTTTTTGGATTTGTCGTGGGCATTCGATTTTGTTTCTTACAATTTAGTGTAGAATAGAGTCCAAGGACAGTTACTAACGTTGATATTGGGGGCTATCAGTTAAAAAGAATTGACCGATTTAAATATCTGGGTCACTGAGACTTTGTCAGACACGGTGGATATAGAAAGAGAGCGTAGCGCGCTGTCTGTCCGCTGTTACATGTTGATTCACAGATTTGCACGTTGTAGCCAACTGACGCTTTTTAAAGCTATCTGCCAAACATCTACGTGGTCTGTATGTTTATATATTTTTTCAACGCACGCGCTTAAAGCAATTCTATGGCGTTTAATATAATTGATATTTCGTTATTTGAGGCTAACTAAGGCTTACATAGTAATATTACATAGCTTATAGCACTCCCAAAGAATGTAGGTTCCATTTAAAAAAAAATAACCAAAGATCAGCGTTTAAACAAACAATTTTTTTTGGTTTATGATATAGAAAATAGGTAGGTACCTAAATACGTAAAATATAACAAGAGATACCACTCTCTCGTTCTAATCATGATTGGCATGCAATTTTGTTTGTGGAAAATTCGTGAAAATTTTGTGGAAATTCATACAAAAACTAAATATTATCATATATTACCCGATCTTCACTTTGTAACATTAACATATCTATATATATATATATATATATATATATATATATATATATATATATATA
>DWAN01004523.1:0-12094 GCA_018230445.1 Heliconius hewitsoni | reverse complement strand
ATATATATATATATATATATATATATATATATATATATATATATATATTCCAAAATAAATACTTAGAATTAATGTATTAATATAATAAAATAACATTTCTCAATTTTAAGGGTGGCAAAACATTTGCTATTAAAAATCAAGCAGACTTTGCTAAAGAGTTATTACCCCTATATTATAAACACAACAATATGGCAAGTTTCATCAGACAATTAAATATGTATGGATTTCATAAAATAACCTCTGTGGAAAATGGAGGTTTGCGATATGAAAAAGATGAGATTGAGTTTTCTCATCCATGTTTTATGAAGGGTCATGCTTACCTGTTAGAGCATATAAAAAGAAAGATTGCCAACCCCAAATCAATTGTTGCAAGTAATGAGAATGGAGAAAAAATACTCCTAAAACCAGAATTAATGAACAAAGTATTAGCAGATGTTAAGCAAATGAAAGGTAAACAAGAGAGCCTTGATGCTAAATTTAGTGCTATGAAACAAGAAAATGAAGCATTATGGAGAGAAGTGGCTATATTAAGACAAAAACACATAAAACAGCAACAAATTGTAAACAATGTATGTTTTTTTATATTTCTTTTAGTTTTCAAACTGCATTCTGCAATAATACAATATAAAAATTTATGCAGTGTTGAGTTCAACCACTCAACATGCAATGCCTTCAGAATTTGGGAAACCTACCCTGCTCTGTGTATGAGATACAGTGGAAAACAATAAAAAATAAAAATTAAAAATTAAATTAGCTTCATGCTGTATTTCACCCACAGCAGGTGTTGTGTGCTGAAACTCAACACTGTGCTTTGCCTCGACACTGGAATGAATAAATGAAAATATACATTTAAACCATAAATTCATTTTCTTGAATGGGGATCACACACATCATGACTGGCCTCCTGTAAAAAAATATATTAATTTACGATTTTCTTTCAGTTAATACAATTTTTGATGTCTCTTGTACAACCAACTAGACCATCCAATTCTGGTGCTAGTAATGTTGGTGTAAAAAGGCCTTATCAGTTGATGATCAATAGTGCCGCACACAATTCTACAACAGATACTGCATACCCTGGTAGATTAAAAAATATAAAACTTGACAAAGATTCAATATTGGATGATTTAAATGAAGAAAATATGGTTTGTAATAGATCAATAATTGTATTATATCTTTTTTTTATTTCTCTTTAACTTCTTTTGTAATTACAAATATTGTTTTAAATTTCATAGGAGGATGGTCCTACCATCCATGAATTGGCTCATGATGATATTTTACATAATGAAGCATCTCAAGATTCTTTGGACCCTGTAGCTTTTGTTTCTGTAGACTTATCCAACAGTCCTATAATATCAAATGCAACTACAAATTCTGATCCTACAGCGTCACAATATCATGTTACTATGGAAGATGGAGAGGAAGCTGAGACAGGTAAAATTAATTTGCGTATTAGACAAAAGTTTACTATGAATATGGCAATAATGGTTATTATTCAGTTTTAAAATAAATTTATTAAGTTTCATATGTTTGATAAAATATTAATATTTTAAAAATAAATATATCAAAAGAAATTGTGGCACATGCAATGCTAGAAGTTAATCAGTAAAGTCCTTATCAATGTTCATGTTAATCAATGTTCTTAGATCACACAAGAGTAACATTTCCAATTGTGCATACCAATGGCTACCTAAGGATACCTGATACTCCACCTATTGTAACATCTCCATCTCCTACAATGGCTTCATCTTCAGGTCAATCTACGATGGAACAAGTAATAAACAATGTGATTGAGTCACCCAGCACCTCAAAGCCAAAAACTAGGTGTACAAGCAAAAATGTGTCTACAAACACTAAGAGTTTACTTTCTCCAAGCAATTTCAATACTATAAATTCGTCTGCTGATTTCAAACTACCTGCTGAGATATTTGCAAGTGATGATTCAGTCAGTGACGCAGGAGTTTCTACGACAGATGATCTAAGTACACTACAGGATGCTATTCTTTCGGAACAAACTATTTCTTCCAAGGATAAATTGCTAGGAGGCATCAACATCAAGCTTGAAAAACCAGAGAATGTCAAAATAGGAAAGAAATCTAAAAAATCTAAAGATAATTGTTGTATAGGAAATTTAAATTTGGCAGATATTAAGACTGAATTACAAGATGACTTTGACTGGAGTAACATGACATTAGCAACTGTTAACAATAACGCCAATGTAAGCAGGTTCCAGAACATGTAAGTTTTGTTATTTCTTTAATTTCAATATTGTTTGTTTTCAATGATATTATTTGTTTTACATCTTTATTCAATTGTCAAATTCGAAAAAGTAAAAAAAAAAAATGAAATTTTATAAATGTGATTTTGATGTTCAGGTATAGGAGAGATAATGGTCAAAATAGGGAAGAATATTCTTCCCAATTTGGAACAAATTCAAACAAGTATGTGATAAATGATAATTATTCAAAGTGAATCTTTCTTCGTTCAAGTAGTCTACTATAAATATTTATTGAAAGTGTCTTTATGCATTACAAATTGTTATTGTTTCTTAAAATATACTTTTTATTTTCGATAAGTATCTATATAAGACTGCTTATTGCATTAATACTGTTGATAAGAGAATTAAGCTTTTTTTTCATAATGATTTTTTTGTTACCACTGGAAATCTGTACTAAAATGTGAAAAAGAAAATATTACTTAAAGGGTTATTAATTATTGTCCAAACTATCTCACAAAGTGAATATTTTTTATAATTATAATTTGTAATATATATTCCAGGAATGATATTGATGACCATTTGGATACCATGCAAACAGATCTGGATTCCTTGAGGGAGCTGCTTAGGGGTGACACATATTCGTTGGACACCAACACACTATTAGGGGTGAGTAGACTATAAACAATAGAAAGAAAAAAATATAGTAAAATAGATACTAATGTTATTACAATATTGCAGGTAGCCAAAATAAATGATTAAACATATTATATTTTATGTGTAAATTTTACAAAATTTATGTTAAAATTGTCTGTTACAAAATTAACCCTCAACAGGCAAAACATCAAATCTATTTATTTTATGATTTATGTAATGTAATGATATTATTATTACTATTTATATAGTAACTAATATATTATTGTAAAAAAAGTCCTATTTTTAGTATGATAGGTATGGTGGGAATATGATTTCTAGTACCAGATTAAGGTTTAGATATGGCGCGTTTTTCAAACTGTGTATGTAGTAGTAGTTGACGCACACAGGCGCATGTTTCGTAAACAGCCGGTTAGCGCGGCAAGGTTGGCAGCGCTGCGCGGGTCACGTTGCAACCAACGTGTTGAGAGCGCGTGCGGAGCCTCGCGCGGATAGTCGCATACGTAATAACGGGTTCGCTGCATTCTAATAATTATCGATTGTTATTTCGTTTCGTATCGACTACGTCATTGCTGTCTCGTATTTTTATACGAATATTTTTCCTTAGAATGATTGTTTTGTTTTTATTTATGTTTTGGAAATAATTTATTAGTAACAAATATAAAAATGAACTTCTGTATTGTCCTCAGATTGATGAAAACGTAGGACCTACTGTTTGTCACCATACAAAACACAATGTAATTAATGAATGATGCATCAAAATATATTACGATATTTTATTTTTGACGAATTTATTATTAATTTATTTTGATGTCATTCTTTGCTTAAATGAAGAAGAGAAAAAAATCATAATTTAACCGCATTCAAATTATTCATAACTTAGGGAAGCTTAATGCACATTCGTTTAAATGTTATGCACTCTATCAATATCTTAATTCATAATCAAAACCTAATTTTAATAAGGTATAATGCCATTAACATATAAACTATAAGGAAGTAATAAGTAACACGGTTATATATCCTCTTTGTATTTTGAATGCGGTTGGTATTTTATTAATAATGAATTAATGAAACATCATTTTACATTTCAGCTGTTCGGATCAGATGATCCTTTCTATGGGCTGACTTACAATTCATCGGATGACAGAAATAAAAGTAACAACAATGGTGAGTTACATACAAACTCTTTAGCAAATTAGTTCGACATGATCTATCGCAAACCTGGGGGCGCGACGCGGCATCGGCCTGAAGCGGTAACTTTCAGGAATTATTTAAAAGCTTAAATATTTTTTTATAATGTAATGTATAAACAAGGGCGTTGGTACAAAAGTGGCTATACTATTAGATAAATAATAGTATCTAAATGAGAGTAATTATAATGTTATATGAAATTTGAAATGTTTGCAAATTATGTGTAACGCCTCTTTTGCACGTACGGCCGCAAATAAAATTTCCTATATAACAGGTTTCCCGTAAGCGTGAACGCGACCGACAGTAACTTGTAGCTTATTAGAATATCCAGTTGCCTATACATTTATGTTAATTGTAGATACAACCAAACAGTATCCGATGATTGATTTTGATTGGCTGATCGGTACCAGCGATACAACGCAAGGAAAGTAACCCGCTAC
Source organism: Heliconius hewitsoni (assembly GCA_018230445.1). NCBI lineage: Eukaryota > Metazoa > Arthropoda > Insecta > Lepidoptera > Nymphalidae > Heliconius > Heliconius hewitsoni. The sequence continues at coordinate 7,594 of DWAN01004523.1, read as the reverse complement.
CTACAACACAACTACGACAAACGCTGATGCAAGTGTTGGAAATTGGTAACGGGTCAACTAGTGGTTACGGTCTAAAAATGGGTCTTATTATGATGTAGACTTCGAATCTGTTACCAACAGAAACGACGATTACGAATTATTTTAAAAATATGTAAAAAAAAAACGTTAAATGCAACTAGTGAACTAGTTTATATTTTAAAATGCTTATAGAAGCTCATGTAATTGTGTATTTATTTATAATTAAATCGAATTTTGTTTCGATTTATATGAATTATTCGTAATCGTTTATTTGTAGTTACATCGCTATTTAAGATAGTATAAGGTGAATATAGGATATAAATAATGATAAGAAAACGTTAGGTAAGATTGTAATTGTTTTATTGTTATTAAAGCGAAGAAGCCCAAAGGTGAAATTTTGAATGTAAGCTGTGGCGACGACATACGTGAGAGCCCGTTCAATGAAGACGCTGGTACTAATAAATTATATATAAAGTCGTAATGACAATAATTAAATTTTAGTACTTTTTTGCATGCATATAAATATTAGTTAATTAACATTCATCTAGATAAAAAACCAGCACAGGGCTGCCATTAACTAAATTACCGACGCCGGAGAAAAGCTAAAAATAACTTCTTAGACTTCAAGCGACATTACACAAGTTTTTAAAAAAAGGTCGCTTTAATTTTTAATCAACTTAAATTACAACGTAGCAAATGATATACTCTAGTTGGTAAATTCTGTCTTTCTTTTTGGCGATAAATTAAAATCATATTTTTTAGTTATGTAAATAATAAAATAAAGTATATATTTACGAATACACAACTGGGAAGTTATCTGACACAAAAAGTATCTTTTAAAAACTCATACCGGAATTAACGGACGGATGGCAGCCCTAAATAAGTATATAGTTCAGCGTTGTCAGATTTTATTTTTCGAAAGAGGGATTTTAAAGGAAAAAAAAGAAATTTATTAGTATTTATTAATTATCGGGCGAGCCCGATCCTTGCGCTTATCCGGTTTTTAATACAGAGAAACGTCACTATGCTTAAAAGAAAAGAAAAAGACAAGGCAGTCTTTTATATCCCTGAAATTTTTAGTAACTCGTTTTAAAGGTAAAGCGTGGTATATTGTACGAAACGCGGGACTGCCTGTTCCACTCGAAATACTTAATTTTGGACTAAAAATCAAGACATCCCGCTAAAATTGGGACATGGCAACGCTGATTTAGTTGTAGATTTTAGAGTTAATTAAAAATTAAGGAAAACTAGAATTTTCCGTGAATATTCATTTTAATTTTTACAATTTTTTTATAGAGAGGGTAGCGGATTTTCCACTTCTTTTTCGCTTTTTACCAATATGCATTATATTTTAAATTACTATAGTAAGTAATTAATACGTTAAGTAGTCTTTAACTAGTATATATTTTATGTTTATTTTTAATGTTATATGTAGATATGTATTAAATGGAAATTAAATTAGATGTTATGCCACTTTTATTTTATTAATATATTATTGTTTTTAATTATAATGTGTAGATAAATTAAATATTGAAATATCTTTCGTAATTAATAATTAGTAAATAATAATTAAAAGTTTTACGAAGGTTATTTAATATGTAAAGGTATATCAGATGCAACATTTTTATATTTTGTCCAGTTTATTTTTGTATTTCGTTTTTCTTAAACTATAACAAGAAGAAAAAGGCATGAATTTATATTTTTTGTAGATGTATGATTCTTACAGATACTATATATAGATTATTTAATTTATATATATCTTAGTTTATTAGGTTTTCTTGTGTGCTGCTTATTCTATTGAGTAGAAGTTTTATAACGTATATATGAGAAAACATCTTTTGCGTTACAAACTAATTTTTTACCCGTATTAAACTGTTGCAACACTCCTAATTTAACACAGCGATTGAAAGTAACATTAAAATGTGCGCCAGTTCATTAAAGTCTGCTGTAACGGCAAAAATAATCAATAAGACATACAAGTTTTGTTTTGTGATTTAAAGAAATAAGTTGAGTTTGAATGGCACTGGCGTAAAGAGAGAAACGGATGCCTACACAAATTATATCTACTAATAATAATTTTCTTGGGCAACTTTCAGCTGAAGGGAATCAGCTTATATCGTATACAGGGAATATTCCAGACTTTGAGGATATAAGTATACCCGACCTTGAAACGGACACCTCTCAGGAGAGTATCTCGCCGAGTCCGAGCAGTTCGACGCTAAACACACCGCAAGTACTACTAAATTCACCTTCCTACACTGTAAAACAATGAAGGACGTCATTTCATTAATGGCACAATGGTATATTTTTTTTTTAAGTTTCACGCCGTATCATATAACAAGGTAGGCATAGGGAACTTAATGTTAAGACACTCTGTTTTTCTCTTTATTTAGGAGACAATGCATGTTGAATGTCGGAGTTCAACTCTGTACTTTGTCTCTTTTTATCAGAGTTGGCATCGAATCCACAAATCTCTCGTCTACTACCCGACAACGAAATAAAAATTATATTTACTATGCTATGTTATAGTATGTAATTTATTAATAATTACGTATTTATATAATTTACAAATTTTCTCAACAAGACATAAGAAATATTAACATATTGAAATTATAACTTACTATTAGAAAAACCAAATATTAACATATTTCTTGTGGCTACGTTTAACATTGTGAATTATTAAAAATAACTAAAGTATTATTGTGAAATCACTTTTCTATTGTTAACATCAACATGTTATTATTGAGTTATTTTCTGACTATGCATACAATACTTTTTAAAACGTTAATTTTATTTAATGAAAACATTCAAGTTACCGTCTCTTATAATAATTATTCGGGCACAGACTTAGGTTTGTATTACTAACTTATTAGGGTAGAGTTGACTATAAGTCATACTGATTTTCAATTTACAAAAATGTGAAACTAAATTGTCAGTGATTCAAAAAAAAACTTTAGTTATGTTTAATAGCATTTGACTGTTACTTATCAAAAATTAGATGTGACACTGCAATCGAGAGACACTTTATATTTATACTGAAATAATGTAATATAAAGGAAACTATCAAATGTCTGCGATGAAACAAAATATCATCAAACAAATAATCTTTGTGTAATGCCCTTTTACAGCATTTTTTCAATTAACAGCATTCTAATTGGAAAATACATAATGAATGATGTATAATATAAATTAGCTTTTCTAACCCTGTTAACATTGTCTGTGACACCTATTACTGACATGTACACGTATGTCTGTAGTACTAATAAATGTATGTTTGCATCATAAACAAATGTAAAAATCTTGAAATATTGCTGATATCTGCCACATATATTTATTCTTTATAGTAACTTTTCAAAATATTATCTCATTAAGTATGTTTATGAGTGTTACACATTACATATATATAAAAAAATGCCATTTCATTAATATAGTTAGTACTAGAAAATTTTACAAGATGGATAATATTTATAAAGGAAAAAAATGCAAATATCGCTAAAAAGTTCATAAGTATAAATTCTGTAAAACGTTATGATCTATAAAGCATATAGATTTTGTGATAAAACAAAAAAAAACAGTGCTAAACAATAACGCATTTACTTTTTTTTAGCCATATATTAAGTCGCAAATTGTCGATATGCAATATTGACGATATTTTTTTTTATTTGTTTAGATAAAAAATAAACATCTTTTATTGATATTTAATATATCAAAGTAAAAATCCATTAGATTCAAAAAATGTGCACATACAAATATAATAATTTTATTGCTGAATGCTTTTTGGTGAAACAAAGGTTTTTTTAAACAAGATCATAATATTTATTTGTATGTGCATATAACATCCCGGCTGCTTGGTGCCTTAACTGGAAGTTAGATGTGTTTCATATTTTTATACAGTAAACATGCCTAGTACCTAAAGTTTTAGAGAATATATGACAAGTAAATGTAACAAAAAATATATAACAAAAGTAAAATGTATAAGTGGGCAATAAATAAACATTGGACCCTATTAAAATATGCTCATGTTATATTTGTTATAAATAAATACAAACAATATTAATCTAAGTTAAACGTAGATACAGATAATTTAAGTATATTGATAATTTCTGTTTGGTCTCTTATACATTTAATGAAGTGTAAGAAGTTGTATTTGTCTTTTTAAATTGTTTTAAAAATTGCAAATGCAACTTTATTTTTATTTCATCACAATATAGTTTATTTATAATTAAGTCTGTATTTGTACAGAGCATTTTTAATATATCTTTTATAAAAAGTGTTTTAAAAAAATTAATGATGTTAACTTGTGTCTGTTGGTTCTTACGTAAAATTTTATATTTGTATTAGGTGATTGGTTAAAGCAAAATAAGTCAACAAATCCGTAATTTGTAATTTTTTTAAAGTTTATGCGTGAAATTTGTAAAAATACCAGATAATAATTAACCTACCTTTTTATGCTGAATTTTGATTTAAGAATACAAGCTAAAAAATAAATAAAGGGGAAACAAGCTTTTACTTATTGTGCAAAGCTTGAAGATAGATAAATTGAAGATAAATCTATAAACAATATTTTTTTAGCTTTGTGCTTTATTTTCTTTATTCTAGAACTTCGACACTACAACTTTTTGTTATTTACTGTAAAATATTTTTTATTAATTATAAGTTATATATGGAAATAAATGTATTTATTGTAAATATAGTAAAATACCTACTTATTTGGTATTTTTTTACCGATAATTGATAATTTGTTTGATTTACCTACGCGTTGTTTAAGTATCTTATTATATTATCTAACTTTCAAATATATCTTTAAAATATAGTTTTCAGCATTTATTTATTTTCATAATAAAGTTGAATATTTCCTTCATGGCTAAGTTTTATCATGTTTGAAAAAAACTAAATCAGAAAATGAAATACATACGAGTATTATATGAACAAAATAAAAAGGTACCTTCACTTATCTAATATTAGTTTTAAATGATTTCACCGTAAAATAGCATCATGTTTAAGAATGAACAAAGATAAATAGGATAAACATAACATAGATTATAATTATATAGAAATAAATGATCAATTTATGAGGTATTTTTAAATGAAATATAATAAAGTATTTTAAAAAACGTTCATTTTATTTACTAGCTTTGTTAAAATAGTTGTACGAATTTGGATATAGCAAGGTAGGCAAACTGCAGAATCTAATAATATGTGTAGATCTTTATAGAATTTACGCAATATTATTTAGAAAACGTATAAAATTATAAACTTTAAAATTGTTAAAAAGAGTATGCAATCGTGGAGTATTAATTGGGACTAGGGAAGCGTCTGATTAGTTTCTTTTATCGGGACGAGGAAATGAATATAATTCGCGGGGAGGAATTATATTATTGTGGGACCCCTTGGGGGCATTATATTTCCTCGCATTGATAAGAAGGCAAAGAAGAGTTGTCCAAGTTCCCGCCTAATTCTAGAGGCGTAGTATGTGGAGTGACGGAGCTCTGCTTTTTTACCAGATCGAGGTTGATCGATCGTTACGAGAGCGATGAAATGAAAATATTTCATTTCTTCGAATGGGAATCGAACTCACGACCTGTTGTGTTAACAGCCGCACGCTTGTGTGCCTGAGCCACGTCTGGCCAAAAATATAGATTCTTAAAGTTTTTAATTAAAACTTAAAATATGAATGTAAATTCTATTTAAGCGCATTGAATGTAAACTCTATATAGCCTTAATACAAGTAAAATATATTTTTTTTTTGTATTTTTTGTGTTCTGGGTGTTTGCGTTTCATATTTTATCTCGACAGATTTTAATAAGTTTTGTTAAAATCATATATGTATTATTAATTCTCGACATAATATACCTAGACTATAATTTATATCAAAGGTACCTGATGTGAAGCCCTAGCTGCCCGACATTTCTATAAGAGATATTTATAAAAAATAGCGCTTTAGAAATTTTAATGCAAAAATCTGAGGAAATCTAGGAAGGCTGGTTATTGAGGCTGCTCTTTATGAATATACTCCGAAGTATAAAGAAATATGAACATAAAAATGTTTATGTGACTTTATTAAAATAAATGAAAAGAATATTGTAAATACTATATTATTATTATATAATATTATATTACTTTCCAAAAATATGTACAGCTTCGGATGTTTTTTAAACATTTATAAGAGGAATAAGAATATTTCAACTTTAACATAAATATAATATAAATATAAAATATAAGTAATACAATTAAGTATTTTAAACATTAAACAATTTTTTTTTCACAAAGGCGTGGTTTTTAGTTTTTTTAACTAAAATTTATTATAAATTGTAATTGGAGCGGAGGTTACTAACCCGACTCGCACTTAACCGGTATTTTATTAATATTTTTTTTAATTAAATCAGCTTCACGCTGTATTCCGCGCACAGCAGGGTAGGCAGAGGCAACCTAGTGTTAAGCCACTCCGTTCCCCACTTTCCGTCGAATTCTGAAGGCATTGCGTGTTGAATGGCGGAACTCAGCGCCGTACTTTGCCTCGAAACCAGAGCGAAAATATAAATAAATATTTCACTTTCTCGAATGGGGATCGAACCCACAACCAGTCGATTTTACAGTCACACTTTGTGCATCTGCGCCCCGACTGGCCTCCTGGCATTTTTATACTATTGCATCGTCATTAGTCCTTGATAAGTGTGAAAATGAATGCGAAATATCAAATTAATCCGACATTTACAAGCCGGTCATAATCTCAGTTAAGGTTTTCGTCCCAATATACATAGATACATACACACATATGACCGAAGCCAATAAAAACGTGTTAATATATTTGTACTTTGTAATGTACTTAATAATTCAATGCAGGCGAAGTTTCCTCAACAATGACGGTAATAGAGGAGGTGCTGGTGATCTATTTTTCACTCCGTCTGTAATGTAAGGTCCTGGCTTTGACATCAATACGGTATGAAGTGTAGGCAAATGTCCTAAGGCGCAACCTACTTCTGCAGATATATTTAAACAGCCTTGAACATCAAGTACTTTAAGTATTTTGCAATGGTCCCTCACAGCTTCTATTGTTTTGTTAGTTAGCTGATTACAACCCTGAAAAGAGATATAATATTTTGATATACAGTAAGGTCTATAATTACTCATCTTAGTAGTTTTAATAATGATATTATCGTTCAATTTCATTATAGTTACGAGAGGTAGTTATAGCCTATTTGCGAAAGCATGAGATAAAAGGTAAACAAATAAAAACAAATGTTATTTTATAGGCCACAATTGATGGAGCTTAATATAGCTTAGCTTAATAAAAATTATCTATGGATTTATTGATGTAAATAATATTAATGATATCTATTTATGATTTTAATTTATGGATGGGTATACCTGGACCCAATTAACAAAGTACATAATAATTTAGAGAACATATTTTTTTGTTTATACTTTGTCTCATGACAAAATGAATAGTGTATATCTAAATTTTGTCAATATTTGTAGGCAAAATGACTACGGTATTTTGGCCTAAAAGCTCGACTATATAAAACTATATATATATATATATATATATATATATATATATATATATATATATATA
>DWAN01004522.1:0-12094 GCA_018230445.1 Heliconius hewitsoni | reverse complement strand
TACAGCGTGACGCTAATTATTATTATCTATCTGATTTGAAAACTATTTCATATTGCACACATCGATAAACAAAGACTATTTGTATTTATTTAAACATAGGCTTGCCTGATCTTGTTTTACTTATTTGTCGTGTATGGTGGCGTTTGATGATTGCGTGACAGTTGTTCAGTTTATGAGGTCCGGTCAATCCACGTGTAATAAAATATTATAGACTTTTAAATTATTTTGAGTTGACTTAATTTGACACAAAGTGCGTAATCTACTATGCTCTGCTATATATCCTATAGCGTGAATGTAGACAAATAACATTTGAACCCCTAACGACTTTTCCGAGTACGTTCAATTGGTGCCACAATTGGTTTGGTTCTTATAACGAATCTTTAAACGTAAATTACAATTAAATTAAAATTAAATCAGCTTCACGCTATATTCCACACACAGCAGGGTAGGCAGAGGGAGCCTAGTGTTAAGACACTCCGTTCCCCAATTTCTGCCGAATTCTGGAGACATTGCGTATTGAGTGAGAGAATTCCACGCCGCGTTTTGCCTCGACACCAGCGCGAAGAAATGGAAATATAGATTTAATTAAATATTTCATCTCCTCGAATGGGGATTGAACCCACAACCAGTTTTACAGTCACATTTTGTGCCGCGGCGCCACAACTGGCCTCAACACATATCTTTAAACATAATTACATATATGATATAAACATATTTTTTATTGGTTACTAAAAAACAATTATATAGCTATACACATTTCCTGTTTTGTATTATTTTTTAACTTTATTGAACTGTATTATAAAGTATAAGCGCACATATTATATTACGTTATTAACGTCGATTTTACTATTTAACTTGCTGCTTACATAATAATTAAAAGGTTATTCGTTTCATTGTCAAGTTTTACGACCACCTATTAACCAGTTTTCAAGTTTATTTCGTTTTAAGAATAACCTTAAGGCTTAGTAATTCGAGATCATAACTTCTAGTTTCGCGATTCCGGTAACATGTGATTTCCGATTGTACGCGATGGATATTTTTCGTTTTGTATTTTTCGTGTATTGGACGATATGTTTGAATATTAGAAGTTCTAGTGGCATAATTAAGTTAGATAGGATATTTAAAAATTATGATTTAAATTCAGACGCATTTTTGGATTCTGTGCAGCTGTTACAGAAATATAACTACCCTTCGGAGACCCACACCGTAATCACCGACGACGGGTACAAATTGAACGTATACCGCATACGAGGAAAGGGGACACCTGTGTTACTAGTTCATGGTATAGCAGACACTTCGGACAGTTGGCTGGTGCTAGGACCGAATTATTCTTTGGCTTATCAATTGGCAGAAGCCGGATATGACGTCTGGCTTTTAAACGCGAGAGGCAATAGATATAGCAAAGGACATATCAATAATCTGCCTACAGAATTATATTGGAATTTTAGTTATGAAGAAATAGGATCACACGATCTGCCTGCTAGTATAGATTATATACTATCTATTACAAATATCACGAAACTAACATATATTGGATTTTCACAAGGCACCACAGCGATGTTCGTGATGTGCAGTATGCGCCCCGAGTATAATAAAAAAATTGGGCACGCCGTATTGTTAGCTCCTGTAGCTGGGTTACGGTATTTAAAATATCCATTTATACGTTTCTGGGCTGAAAATTTGAGCCGTGTAATGTCATGGGCTGAGAGTAATCGGTTGTATGAAGTTTTTCCATTTAACAAAAATTTTAACAAATTTCACAATACAGTTTGCGATGTGAAGTCTCCGTTCAGAATTATTTGTGAATTGGAATATTATAAAGATTTTGGATTGATACCTCTTACTAATTTGTTACCAGAAAAATTGCCAATATTAACGGCTCATTTGCCAGGCGGCACGTCTGCGAAAGTATTTTTTCATTTCGTCCAAGGATATTCGACACAAAAATTTCAACGGTTTGATTATGGAAAAAGAAAAAATCTAGAACTATACTCATCTTCTTCGCCTCCACAATATGATGTATCAAAAGTTGACGTGCCAATGACTATATTTACCAGTGAAGTGGATTGGTTTAGTAATAATAAAGATGTCCAAATATTATTAAGTGAACTTAAAACAGTGCAAAATGTAGTTTCTTTCAATGAATCTCTTAAATTTTCACATCTTGAATTTGTTTATGGGTCCAGAGTGAATTCTTTCATTAATAAGCCAGTATTAAGTATTTTAAAAAGTTTACCAAAGTTATAACACTTGCATTTAAAACATATAGTGTATAAATCCAAATAAAACTTTAATTTTATCCAGAGTGCAACCATCTTTACTATTGAAAGGAGAAAAAGAATACTAAGTCAATAGTGAAAAAGAAGACTAAATCAATAGCATAAAAATGAATATTGTCTATTCCTTACAACACCATAATTTGTGGTTTTACCTTGATAGTGTAATTTCAAATTAATATGGGTTCTTGAGACGAATGGGCGTATCTACTTGTATATTGATGTCATTGACATTTTGTGGTGCACTATTTTGATAATTATTTAAATATTAATGGAAATTACGTGATAATTTAGACCTTGTGTATTTCTAAAAGGTCGTAAAATAGATTGATTGTGCGGACTTATTTCTTATTATTTATTTATTTTGGTTTCAAAACATTTATTATATCATATCCAGTAAATAAATATAATAATTATGTATTGTGTTTATAAATTTATTCTTTATATGGCGACAATAAAAGTAAAGACATCATTAAATACATATATTACATACATACATTAAACACATAAGTTACCGGTTTTGGCTATAAGACGGCGGGAGGGTCGAACGTAAAAAAGGCACTGTAGGATTTTACATTGGCTAAAGACCTGATTTGCTGCCATCACGTGATAAAAAAAATGTGACAGAGGCATCACCGGCCGGATACCTCTCTCAATTGTTTTTTGTCACCAGCATTTAGTTTGCTTATGTAAGTTAACATTACATATATTTTAATGAATATATTAACAAATTCTTTAAAGAATATTGTTCACAGATAACTAAAATTGATATTTAAATAACAATAACGTACAATCTTCATATGTTTTATTCACACATTACATCAGTAGAATATTATGTGTATTCGCCAAGGTACGGCCGAAAATATTTTATATTCTTTGGGTGAACATGATTTTAGATCATCATATTCGTTTTCATGGTTGAAAGACTGCGGCCATGGCCTTAGTTGTTGGGATGGTGACACTGTATAAAATATGGTCAAATCAGAGAATTATATTAATAATACGTGGGCAGTCAATGTTTTTTGGTACAAAATGGTGTACAAATGGTGGTAAAAATGGTGTCAAGGTGACTCTGTTTTAGGGTATAATTATAATTATTAGGCCAGTCGTGGCGCAGGGGCACAAAGTGTGACTACTGTAAAATCGACTGGTTGTAGGTTTGATCCTCACCCGAGGAAATAAAATATTTATTTACATTTATGTTCTCATTTCTTCACTCTGGCTCCAAGGCCAAAACCTGGCGTTGAGTTCCGCCACTTAACACGCAAAGCCTTCAGAATTCCACGGAAAGTCTTAACGATAGATTTTCTCTGCAGTGTACGGGGTACAGTGTGAAGCTGATTCGATTTTGATTTGATTTCATCCCATCCCGTCATCATTTGACCCATCGTAGTTTACCTAAGAGTTAACAGAAAAATATACTATAGTGATTATATACAAAAACATAAATCTGTGCTACACAAAATCGTTTTTAATACACGAAAACAAAATACCGATCAAATAATAAAAATAATATTAATTGAAATCTGCAATCTATACGATGCAAATAGATATCTAAATTCCAACGAGAGGGAGTTTCAGCTTTACCTTTATATGATGTTACATCGAACGTATCTAATTGAAAAGTGGAGTTGGCAGCGGGCACAATGTGAATGAAAAAAAAACTAGAGCAAAACAACACGGAGTATTGAGTGCACATACCTGTGTGTGTGAACGCAGGACCAAAAATTAAAAAATTCGATCTGTCCGTCGGTGTCGGAAACACACGTCCAGTCCGGATTGCCTCTCTACACTCAATTTAACGTGGAAAACACTCTGCTTTGTCCGGATAATAAACTCGACGGGCCACGTTGGTTCGTTAACAGCCTCTCCTTCATTGTCACCTCGACTATTGACGCTATAATTGTAGGCGTAGGGGCGTTGCATGATTTAATGTGAAATCGGATTTCACTTATCGGTGGTATTACGCTCGTAAATATGTCCGTCGTGTTGTATTATCATATGAAATGTCCGAATGTAGTTATTGGTTAGTTATATATTATTACTAAAAAACAAGTTTATGATTGTGTAAGTGCAAGTAGCAGAGTAGGTAGAAGGAGCTTAGTGTTAAGATTGCTATGTTGAGTGGCGAAACTAAACGCCACGCTTTGTTATGTTACCAGAGCAAGGAAATGTCAATATTAATAAATATAATTCTCTAACCCACCACCATCGCGCTTACACGCTTGTTCCACTGCCCCACGACGGCCTCGAATAATTTTGCTTTAATAAAATATAACTATTAGTTTCTGCCGATACAATTACAAATTTAATTGAGCGTTATTGTGTTATTATTGTGTTAATACCCGAAATTGTTTGGTGAATCATTAATTATTAATAATGTTTTGTTATATAAAATTAAGTATTAAATTAAGTAAATACCTAATTCTATCATGATTTGAGTTTAATTAATGTTTTTAGTATTTATATTACAACAACTTCATTTTTACATACTAGCAAAAAAATAAATTAAATAAAAAAATATTTTTATGTTAAACGGTTTTATTATAATAAAAATAATGTCGGTGATGCACTAAAAGCTAAAAAATAATTCTAATAAGCTAAAATAAGCTAAAAAATAAATGTTCTCCTCAATCTCGGGTATAGATACAAATGACAAATAATAAAATCCAGTTCCATGTTCACGAAAGAAAGCATGACCTTGGTTTCCATAACCCTACCGTGCTAAAGAGATACCTAAAACTGAGTTAAGAGACATCTCTGTATAATATTTTTGAAATTCTCAGTTTTGCTCACAAAAAGAAAACTTTTAAATCTCTTAAAAACAATTTTTTTGTAAGCGCCACTGGACCTACCTTATATTTTATAGCAATTGCAATGATATGCCGTTATGTTAGAGATAAATCTCAAATAACAGATACTCTCGCAGGTAAATAAAATTAATTAATAATTTTGTTATAATATAAAAGCTAATAACACATTGTAAAATTTTTGTATTGTTCAAATGTGTATTGAAACTTAAATTCGAAATATTTCAACAAAGCTTACTAAAAAACAGAAACAGCCAGGTTATGTTATTTTTCAACCAAATGATTGCCCGCAACGGCAACCAAAAAAAAAAAAGTTAGAACAACCTGCAGCGCGTTAAAAACCTCAGGCTCACAATACATATTCTCGTTGGGCAAACCAGAGATCCGTGTTTCTATTTCGATTACTGGAATATTGAAAATAAAATAAAATATAGCCGCTATCATATTTCCACGCGACAGACGGAAATAAAGCCTGCCGACAAATCGACACGGCTGCGTCGCTTCACGCTCTCGTCGACAAAGAATTGGGACTATCTATGTAATCTTTCTGTGATTTGTTTATAGCATATATGTATAATCGAAAAAGTATATAGGTAAAGGAATATATTTAATTATAAATATATACTGTGTCTTATTATTGTGGCCAGTCACGGCGCAGGGTTACGAGTGTGTGACTGTAAACGTAAGTGATAGTGCGTTCGATCCCCAGTCGAGAAAATAAAATATTTACTTAAATTTATATTTTCATATCTTACCTCTGTCTGTATCTGGTGTCGAAGCGCGAAGCGCGGTGTTAATTTCCGAAAATATCTAACGGAGTGTCTTAACATTAAGTTTCCTATGCCTATACTGCTGTATGTGTAATTAGAGCGTGAATCTGACTTAATTTTGACTATTTAATCATATTACTAGTTTTTATGAACCACAAAAATTGTGAACGTAATTGTATGTGAACAACATTACCCATTTCAAATAATAAAGAAATGGCAGCATTAAAAGTATATTTGCGAAAGCATATTTTTATAATATACGTAATTTTAGGTTACCTGTCTAACTATATTTTATTTCTTCCATATCCTTGTCCTGACGCTTAATGTGTTTCCCTTGATTCGATTTTAAACGTTTTCATCTTTAGCAATACGATCCAAGCCACGGTCATCGCTTAGGATTATGAACTATAACACTTATAGTATGTTTCTACATTTTACCTTTGTATTTGTATCAATTTTGTGTCAATCATCAACAAGAGAATAAAGAATTTTTATAGATATTTTAGTTAAGATAAATCTAAAACTCATAGAAAATTTACATAATGTCTAAGCTCATAATATGAAAGATAATAAAATGTTCAGATAACTCAATCAAAACAAACGTATTCTTCGAAACTTCAAATCTGAAACCATGAGGCCAATAAAATTTACTTGATAGCTCTATTAAAAGAAATTTGTGATGAGCTTTTCAAGTTATATGTGCAGTTCACAATTTTCAAACTGAGCTTTGCATTAGTGTGAGTGATTATAAAAGGAGGGCCAGAAAAATTAAAGTTCACCGTTATAAATCTATTAATAAAATTTCAAGAAGAGAATATATAGAAAAAGTATGTTAATTCTTTTACGCTGGGACTCCTCATAATTTCTACTATGGCCTGCCACTTGTCGTTTGTGTATTTTATTTAATTTTTTTTTGAGCTTCACGCTGTATTCCGCATATAGCAGAGGTGGAGGTACTTGAAACATTATTCTGAAGATATTATCAGAAATTAGTTGTTAAATGGTACATATTTTTTTCATATTCACACTAAATCCACTGGTGTCTTAATGTAATACGTTATATATATATTATAATTAATTATAATCTAATATGCTACTTGTTCACATACGGTGGTCTAAATATGTTTATGTTTAATTAGTTAATTGATGATGTAAGCTGAGACATCACCAAAGGTACACAAATTATATATGTGCATTATATTTTTTTATCAGCTTCACGCTGTAGCCCACACATGGCAGAGTAGGCAGAGGGAACCTAGTTTTAAGACCACCCCACTTTCCACCGAGTTCTGGACTCTTGCGTAGTGAGTGAAGGAACTCAACGCCGCGTTTATTATATTTGCGTATTTAAATAAAAATAATTTCAAATAATTATATGTAGGCAAAACGATAACTCAAAATTACAAAATTAGGATTTATAAGTTTTCTTATTTCGGTTTGTATCACCAGTGAAAGGAAATGAAAATAATTTAATTAATTAAAGTGTGAATATTCTTATCTAGGAATCAAATCTAAAACCGTCGCGTTTCCAATACTTGCATCACTGCGCCAGTATGACATCTATTCATATCTATGTAATATTATTTTTAATCAACATAAATATAATATTAAAATGAGATTTAAGAATTTCACAAATTGTGGTCTATATTGATCTGCGGTATAAAACGATACTGCTACTGAAATTAAAAAAGATTAATTTAATAATAAAAATTTGCATGTGCATTTACCTGTCATAGTTAATATTAAAAATTTGTAATTTTGTTATTAATATTCTTTCCAATTTGATATGTTTACATTTTTACTGAAAGCATAAACTATATATGTAACCAAATTATAATTTAGTTTTGAAATCACGTAAACGCTATTTAAAATGTTGTGAACTTTCACATTAAACTCTTAATCGGACCGGACTTCTTCTTCGTGTCAATGATTGGAAAATTCAGAATCAGAATAATTTTTTGCCATTATTTAGCTACGTTGACTGCGGTATCTATCTGCCTTAGTCAAGTCGTCATATGAACAGCTGAATGGACATATGGGGCAGGAGAGTATGTGTGCCATGATTCATCCTTCAGTCCGTATCCCTATTTCACAAGATGTTCTTTGCATTGACCACCCTGTCAGACCAGCCTGCCAGAAAAGCCTGCCAGCCAGGACTAATCGCTTATATTTAAAAATTATTTAGTACATTGTTTGGGTTTCCAAACCGACGTTTTGGACTCTTTACATTTACACAGCAGTACGTAGTACGTAGTATGGTATGATTCTTAGCTCACTTTCTTGTTAGGCTTAAATATCTTCAATAGATGGATTTTTCTAAGGCGGCGAACTGGCAGCTTGTCCTAGCAGATGTTGTGCGGCGCAGAGAAAGGCTCTCAGAAAGAAAAAAGTTTTACCGTTGGTAGATAACTTTCTTGGATTTCTAATGGTGCGTAGGTTTTTTATATGCTGTTAATTTAATGTATAATGTATATTATTATAAAATCTATCTATCTATGTATAAGTCCGTTCAGTAGTTCTTGCGTGAAAGTGGAACAAACATACATCCTAACAAATTTATCATTTATAATATTAGTGGGATTATATGATTTATGTAATCATTTGTAAAGAAATGCAATTTTAACATTTTATTAGAATATTGAACAGTCTCTTCATTGGATGTGGGCCAACAGTAACAAAAGCTTCGTAAGCTGAACTTGCCAGCTTATAGGACGTTTGGAAAGTTAAACTCAGGTAAGGAAACTTTCTATCATACGTTTAAAGGAAATTTATTACTTTAATACTCTCTTTAATGTACGTAAATGTTTATAATATTAATAGTTTATTTATATTCTTTTGTTACTTTCTTAATTGATATTCGAATGTTGTTTATGTGGCTGATTTTATATAATATAAAGTATGTGGTTGCTGTAGGATTATGGTGGTTGGTGGTGATTATGGGTTAAATACGCGAATCGTCATATTGTAATTTTGTATAATAACGTGAAAATCTGGTTTAGCCTTGACCTTATCTATTTAGTTAAATATTGGATATAGCAATATTTTCTTCATTTATACTATTTTGTGTGAAATATAATGGCAAACTGGCTTATTATATCAATATTAAGAGGCCGTTGTGGGGAAGTGGTATTAGCGTGTGACTAAACGGT
This sequence comes from Heliconius hewitsoni, assembly GCA_018230445.1. Lineage (NCBI taxonomy): Eukaryota > Metazoa > Arthropoda > Insecta > Lepidoptera > Nymphalidae > Heliconius > Heliconius hewitsoni. Next base: position 3,089 of record DWAN01004522.1, on the reverse strand, counting down.
TGCGGGTACGAGTCCCACACGGGACTTATCTCCTTCTGGTAACAAGACAAAGCGTGGCGTTGAGTTCCACTATATGCAGGATACAAAAACAACACAATATTTTGTGAATGAAGACACTAGGTTCCCACTGGCTACCATGCCATGCGTGACAAAGCCTGATGTTTAAAAAGAGAAGGGAAAAAATAATAGCCGGATTTGAATCAACAACGTTCGTCGTTTCAATCGTTTCATCAAAATCCATCTAAAAATTTAATACAATATATAGACACTGAAAATGCTCATATTTATTTCTAAAAGTCTATATTCGTCGCGCTATATGTAGAGCGAGTTCTTTGCTCAATAATACGTTCTAATTTGTTTAACACGATCACTCGGTTCACCGATCGCGTGGATCTTTCGCTTAATTAACCCTTTCAGGGGGCTGCCCCACTTCAAAGTGTCGTAAATAAAATATAATGTGTTATACATTGTGACCGATTGAACCGATGTGCTTAGTGAAATGAGTTCTCCGCCCAGCTTAACATGTGGAGTAGTAATGCTTTGAAATATCACTTTGGTAGTAAAATTGTTTTAGTTTACTGTCTGTGATAGTTAAACGTATCTCACAAAGATTTTACTTTGTAAATTACAAATGTATGTATGTATGTGCAAATTTTCATTTGGTTTAATTAATTAATTATTTATGTTTTTAAGCTTTGGATGTTTATTTGCAAACCGCTGAAAGCATTTGAAAATATTGAAAATAGTTATTGAAATACGTTAAGCGCTTAATATTTACCAATTTAATGGTAATACGTTATGTTAATCGAATTAGTAGTAGGTATTATGTTTGATGCAGTGTTATATAGAAATATATTTTAAAACTTAATGCATCTTAGTATTTGTGAAATAGGAAGAGAGATCAGTCAGTTGCCGCTCATTTAAAGATGGCGAAATCAAACACCAAGTTAAAATATGTAAATCTAAAACAGTCTAGTAAAACATTTATTGTATATTTTAAGTAGAAGATTTGTCCCCATAACGTTCAATCAACTTCATCATAATAGAGACACAATTCCAGTTATGTATTGACAAACGAAGTGAGATAGCCGATTGGCTGTGTATAGGGCCTAGATTTGGCATCCTATGGAGTACTGCTCTCGTCTCTGGGCTGGTGCAACCCAGTATCAGTTTGAACCAATTAATCAAATACAAAGTAGAGCCGTTGGAATCATCATCGATTTAATAATCTGTTAAAGGCTTGATATTTTGGCTTTGCGAAGAGATATTTCCTTTCTCTACCACATATATGTGTTCTAGGGAACTGTTCGAGATGATATATCATTATTATCTTAATACGTAAGTTTCAATTTCCAACTTAAAAGGTTCTATGGGGTGATGGGCGATGCTTACTTACCATCAGATAAGTTACGCTTTACACCTGGTCTTTTCTATAAAAAAATGAATTATATATTGTTCGTAGATACTTTTGATGTGGGTCACTATGTCACTACTGTAAACGTTAAACTTAACTGAAGGTAACACTCAGCAAGGTTCCATTTAAAATATAATGGATATTGAAAATTCTATAATAAATAATATTAACATATTTCAGTTTCTGTGAGAGTAATTGTTGTGAAAGCTAAAGCATATCAAATAACCTATATATAGAATATCAACCATATCTTCCTACAACTGCTTTAGAACTAGAACTGGCATTATAAAATATAAAAACTGGTCAAGTGGAAGTCCTATTTGCGCACCGCGGGTTTCATACCAATTTCAGGGTTGTAGGTCAACGGCAAGCACAAATATAGTTATAAAAAGTTGACAAACTTAAGTTTTCACGCATATGCACTCATCTTGTATGAAATAAACTATAATTATAAGTTTGTATTTGTTTTTTTTATGAAATATCTATAATTTTTCACTTGTCGGATTCATCATTCATTCATTTATTTGCAAAATTTTACAACTGTCGGCGGTCGGCGGTAAGTACACTACAGGTTTTGATTACGCGGTGAATTTCATACAAAATGCTGGTATCTTTTGATTGGGTTGACTTAGAAGCTTATTTTTTTCTGTCCTCCAAGGAAACGTAGACCTACATATTTGATATTCATTTCAACTTGATACCTCCACGCGGTTTCGCGATAAACGATCTTGGCAGACGGACAGACAGAAAAAATGCTCCTTTAATAAGGGTTCCGTTTTATAAATTTTTAGATACGGAACCATAGACAATAACAAAGAAATGAAATCTGTTTTGCTACTGTTTCTTTGTCTTACTTTTACATTTTATCCCAAAGCAGAAGGATAAAAAAGAGAAGAGATGATAAAACACTACATTCTGCACTTTCTGCCTGTTACGCTGTGCTGATAAAAGAATGCTAAAAAATGTGACGTTTATATTAAAAAAATAAATTTTCAATCACAGAAATTTCTTATAAAAAAATTATACGAATGAAAAGGTACGATTTTGCAAAGTCACTTCTAAAAGTTTATAGTGTAGTGCATTTTCAGCATCAAAAGTAAAAAGCTGTCTATAGCCTACATAATACAATTAGCGAAAAATGCTTTTAAATTGTAAAGCTGATAAATTGTAGATGAATATTGATTAAAACCTTTTAAATTGTTTGATTTTAAAACGTATACGTGATTCTTGCTACGTTGCCAAACGATTTACAATAAAGAGATATAAAATTTAATATATAAGATTAAACATATTCAATTTTTTTCAGCTTCACGCTGTTTCCCGCATGTAGCAGATGGTGCCTAGTGCTAAGACACTCCGCTGCCCACTTTCTGCTGAGTTCTGGAAGCATGTTAAGTGTCGAGAAGGCCGCGTTACGCTTAATCACCAGAGCGAATATATGAAAATATAAATTTAAAAAAATATTTAATTCCCTTGAGTGGGGATCGTACCCATAATCTGTCACGTGTAGGGACGCTATGCCCCAGCACCACGAAAGGCTATATTCAATTTTCTTTACATATAAATTCTTAATATGTATTTATCTGTATGCGGATGATTTGCAGCTTTACCGTCATAGTAATTTAAATGAATTGCCTGAAGTCATTGCAAGTATAAATAGCGATCTCGATTCTAT
>DWAN01004521.1:0-12094 GCA_018230445.1 Heliconius hewitsoni | reverse complement strand
AACCAGTCGATTTTACAGTCACACTTTGTGCCCCTGCGCCACGACTGGCCTCAATCTAATTTGAGAGAATTGATGGTAATTTATTTGACGTTCAAATATGAGGCACTTTTTATTGAATGTATAAAGTTACTTATTTCATTTCTTTACTTGTGTATTTCATTTAACTTCGACTCAGTTCGTCTGGTATTTATGGGAAACAAAAACTTTTTAAAGAACAACTATGTATTCTTGATTCACTGTGCTATGTAAAAATCGCTCACAAGCTTTTTTATGTTACACAAACTGTGATCATGATATACTTTTTTTTTTTTTACTAATTCAAAAAATATTTATTTAAATAATCTTTAAAATTTCAACACACATCGAACATGTGCCTTTTTTACCACTAAAGGTAAACTGTGGTAGTGGTTATTGGCTTTTTAATTGTTATCTGTAGAATTTTATTAAAAAAGTTAAAAAAAAATTGTTCTAAGACACTGGTCTCGACTTTCCGCCCAAATGCAAGACATTAATTATCTCTCGGCCGTTAGAAATCAACACAGTACTGTCTTTCGACAGCGGTTAAATGAAAATAGTTCGTACGTCCGATTGAGATTTGAATATACAGCAGTCGCATCAATCACTGTTCCGAGCAGAAGATTGAAAATGACATTTTTTAACGGCATTTTCTATCATTTTCGCAATTATACAAAAATACGACGAAATGTATATATTATTTTGTAGAAAATATAGATATATTATTTTATCAATAATTTGTTATGTAATTAAAATAGGTTTATTATAATTTTGGATATATCATTACATTAATTTTATAGGCTCCAGCCATAAAACGATTATATCTAACCATACACGCAAGCAAATAGTTAACTTTAACTGCGACGTTTCTAAGGAACCCAGTTGAAGGCTATTGAACTGTTTACGTAACTCCTCGTTTGAATGCATTGTAGTGAAGTAACATTTATGAAACTATTTTATGAAATAATGGCACTTTATAAAATTAAGATTTTTCTTCAAATCTGCAGTTCTTGTAGATTTGATTTTTTAATACTAACACCGTTTTGTGCTAAATCATAAGTTTGTACAGAATATAATAATAATATTGAGGTTATTATGGCAGCGTAATTGCATTTGAACTGCATTTGATTGTAAACACGATGGTTGTGGGTTTCGAAATGGATGTGGAAATCATGAATTTTCCTGTGAGGGTTAGACAAGACGCGTCGTTGAGTTACGCCATTAACGGCACGTAACGGCATAAAAATATCCTTCTTAAAAATATCCTATCTACCTTTACAAGGAATAGGGAGGAAAGTGAGAAAAAAATATAATTAACGCAGACGTGGCGTGGCGAGTAAATGAACGAGTAGGGTATGAAACTGGCTCGTTTATTTGACTGCTTACTTTATTGTATTTATTTGAAATAAAAATGTAGAGTTGGCTTTTACCTCTAAACACACTGCTTTATCACAAAGTTAGCTCAAAATATAAAAAAAAATCATTTGTAACTAACAGAAATTACAAAATGGAAAAGAAAATATTTTCAAATGTATAAATAAATATTTATATTATGGAGCGGAGCTCGAACGCGCTTTTGAATATTTTTTGGGTAACGGTTAAAAATTTCCTTATTGCACACTTACGGAAGAAAAATATTAAATAATAAATTATTGCTTATATATAAAAAAAATCGAAGATTAACAACAGACGCGAGTTAAGTTCTGCTACGTTCAAATTTTTATACTTTTTACCCGACTGCCGCGTGGCCCAATAGGAGGGTTATGTTTTTAGCACGTACGTACGTATACATGTCCGTCCCTTTGTTCCCTTATAACTGTTAAACCAGTGAACCGATTTTGATAAATAATACGTCGTTGGATTTGTCTTGGTGGCGTGAGCGTTACTACATACATTTTATGCAGTTAGGTTTTTGTGTTGTATTATTTTTAATCCACTTTTTTTTTCAAAACTATTTAACCTTTATTTGTCCATAATTGTTCGTGCCATTTAACTTCAACTTCAATTTTCAAGTTCACAATGTAATTATTTTTTTATAAGGATTTGAAGGTAGGTACTTAAATATAAACACTCTATTAACACCAAGGAATCTTGTTTTTTTAAAGCAATTATTTTAATTACTGCGAAGAGCTATTGCATTTAAGTTATTTAACATTGGTTCTTATGATATATATATATATATATATATATATATATATATATATATATATATATATATATGGAATTATTACACAAACATACATACAGATATATATACATACAATAAAAAGTCATAAATTACTATTAATATTATCGACATTTAATAATTACAACACATACTGTATACCGTAATATTGATTATAAAATTAAAAAAAAAAAGGTAAAGGCTAAGTGAGTTTCAAACTTAAATATACTAATAACACCTCATTATTTTTAAAAGCCGATTTTTTTTTATTATTTTTAATTCAGCAGGGTCTGAGTGTAAGTGCAACGGTTGTGGGTTCGATTTACACAGGGAGTACAGGGCTAAGGGTTTTTTTTTCTTCACTTTGGTAATTAGTACTAGGTTAATTTTGCCTACCCTTGCTACATGCGAGATAAGGCGTGGAGCTAAAGTAAGTAACTATAAACGTACGTCCCAGAGAGATTTGAAGGTCAAGTCGATTGGATCCTATCTGAATAAAAAAGAACAAATGTACGTTACAATACGATTTTCACTAAGATTTAAAAACGGAGAGATCCTAGTGTTAAGGCACGACGTTCTCCACTACCGAGTGGGTTACATAGAAACGCTTAACCTGACGTCGTTTAATCCATAATCTTAACCAGCAGTTCTTAAGATTAGCACGTTTAGCCAAACAAACTCTTCAGCTTTATAATATTAGTATTCTAATGTAATACTAAATCAGATGTGAACTAGGTCCGGTAAAAGGGTCACAGCTGTTAGATGCATTGCTAGATGCAAGCGGTTGGGTGACGTCATTCAGGGCGCGCCTTTGTACATCAATTGTATGGACATTTGTTAGTTAGTCGTTTTGTAGCCTCGTGGTATATGGTCGGTAGATGAATAATAGATATTTGGTTTCAAATGGCGTGGATAAGGTAAAGCGCGGCGTTGAGTTCCGCTGTTTAACTAGCAATGCCCCTGGAATTTGGGGGAAAGTTGGAAATGGAGGTGTCTTAATGGCAACAAAGTACCTTAACTCTAGGTTCCCGGATTCGTTTTGTCAACTCTTTTATTTGCAAGATATTAAAAAAAAGAATGGAATTGATGCTGTTGACTGTTCTTTATTCATTTGCCTGTCTTTTTAAAGACAAATAATTACTGCGTTGAACTCCGCCGCTCTAAGTAGTACTTGTGCCCGCGGCCCCTGTGATCAAACGACTACGAGACTACGAGTTGTTTATAACAGATGACCCATTCTTACAGTGTGAGACTGTAACGACCCATTTTAACAGAGTACCATCAGTGTATATAAAATATTTTCGTATGTAGATTTACGTACATAGACATAATGGAAGAATATTTTAAAAGTTCCATATTAGAATTTGTCGTCATCTATACATATTTAGAAAACGTATAAAAATTTGAACGTAGCGGGACTCGAACTGGTCGGTTCTCAGGAGGCGCGGGTTCGACTCCCGCTACGTTAAAAATTTTATACGTTTTCTAAATAAGTATTTTTCTTTCCTAAGTGTGGAATAACGCTTTAAAAATGTTAAACATATTGTCATCATCTTCGAAATTTCAGAATTATTATCCGATCGTAAAACATCTATTTCTCTATGGTGATTTCTTACAAAATACGATACTTTACCATCTAATCATACCTCTGTCATCTATCTCTTCACATTTGTCCTCCGAGGTTCTGTCTTCTTGTGCTTTTTACGTGACCTACCCGTCTCCCCTGCCTCTCTTACCACTCACTTTTTGTACTAATTACCGAGATATTCAATGCAAATGTTATACCAACATAGAATGTATACTTTATATAGTCAAACTTGCCAAACCCAATTAAATTTGAGCAGGCAACGCCCCGCACTGTGACTCGTAGCACTAAGCCTCAACTAATTTATTTAGATTAACCAAATGACTCATACTGTAACATAAAATTTTGATTACTTGAGTCTTTCTTCTACAGCTTCCCGTCGTATTGCGCATGCCCGAGTTGGTAATGAGAAAGTAGTGTCGCTAAAAACATTCGGTTCCCATTTCGTGGTCAAATTTGAGACATTGCGTGTTGTAGGAACTCAACACCGCTCTTCGTCTTAACAGAGCTGAGAAATTAAAATAATTAACTACTACGGGCTTTACATACTAATAAATTAATCATATAATGTTGCAATACGTTTCTGCGTATTTTTAAATTTTCATAATTCACAATGTTTAATCCTTATTTATATTTATTTAAAGCTTTATATTTAATTTTTTAATACCTTGTACAAATTTATTCTAAGAAATAATTTTATAGCTCTTACCAATATAAAACCATAATATATAACTATACAAATAAGTTTGATCATAATAATCAGTAGTATAAATCCTGTTTCAACTATATTATATGCTAAAAGAAGTGACATTTGTATATTCAATTTAATTTGTATGGTTCACAGTAACACTACGTTACTACTGTGCAATTTTGTGACTTCCTTCCGCGCACTACGCGGCAGTATTTCCAGGTCGATACGACAAGGGTACCTTCGAAAATCGCTCCTATCTCCAATTTAAAGGCCCGTAGTATACCTGTAGTTTCTCTGTAGTTACACTGGGTCGTTGACGAAAGATATAAAATGAGCTTGTTTTTTTTTACTTTTATTGAGATTAATCGTCAAAATCTAGTAAGCAAACAGACGGTTATAAAATTTATAATTTAACTTAGACTTAGTGTGTAATTGGTATGTCATTTTTATCCAGCACGCAGCATAGTATAGAGAGAACCCAATGTTAAGTGACTCAGCCTGAGTGCGAGTCATTGCATGTTGGGTGGCACAACTACGCAACTTTTTTTTTACCAAAGCGGGGAAACTCACTTCCCCGAAAGGGTACCGAACCCACAACCGCCGTGTTTAAAATCAGATGCTACGATCCACGATGATTGGTATGAATGTAGATATTTTGAAAATTAGATAATATGATGATTTTACCATATGCTTAGATATTATCTTTATAACTATAACTCAATTATATTTTTTTATAACCGTCACGTCCTTGCTAGAGACACAAAAGAGGATTATTAGAGCCGTTACCGTCGTATCTGCAATTACTTAAATGTGAACCGCCAATTTGCAGGCATTGTTCCAGTTTAAAAGGTTTTATAGTTGGTTAAATTACTGTATATATAGATATATATATTATATCCACGCTTTTTTTCGCATAGCGGGGTAGGCAGAGGCAACCTTCAAGATATTGCGTGTTAGGTGGCGGAACTCAACGCCGCTCTCCATCCACCAGAACGGGGAAATGAAATCGAACCCACAACCATTTTGTTTACTCTGTTAATCAGAATAGTCAGAAGCTGTCTTGCGTCTCGATAGCCTCGATTGTAATATAGTATAATTATTAATAATGATACAATGTATTTTTAAGTACTTTTCTATCTCATGCAATGTCGAGCAATTAATAAGGATTTATCTAAAGATCTTTTTTTGCTTCATTAATCCGCGTATTATTCGTTTACTAATTTATCTTTCCCGGTGACTCCGTCCGCACTTTATAATAATAACACGAAACTGTGCTGTGTGTTCTTTAAGATGGAAAATCTCCTTTCTCCAGTATCCATAAAATTTTCATGAAATCTTCTCTTACTCCCCTCAAGTCCCCAAGTAGTGTCGGTTGTGAGTTGTCTACCATTCCCCCATTAGTAAGTAATATATGGAATACTAGAGCATCAATCGCGGCTTCTCTCGTTAAATGTTATTTGTATATTATAACCAAAGGATAATATATTTTTTTAATATAAAGTATCCTGTGTCCTTCCAATCTTCACTAAGGATAAGCGTACAAAGTTTCATCACAAACGGCTGAGTAGTTTTGACGTAAAAGGGTAACAAACAAACTCACATTAGTATTTGTAATATTAGCAATTAGTATGATAGATTTTATTTATTTTATCTTGACGTATCTCCCGCATTGTTCTTACGATGTTGAGTTATTCTGCCCGCTGGGTGGCAGATCTAATGACACACTTTTTATGTATCTAAAATAATATAAACCATAAATAAAGGCGAGCCCTGGTGCTTGCGCACTAGTGTGTGACTGTTAACGCTACTGGTTGTAGGTTTGAACCTCACTCGAGGAAATAAAATATTTTTAAAATTTTATATTTTCATTCCTTCGCTCGCTTCGCCTGTTCGCGCAAGACAAAGCGCGGCGTTGAGTTTCGCCAACACGCAACGCCTTTTGGATAGGTTTCCTCTGCCTACCCTGCCGTGAGCTGCATACAGCGTGAAGCGGACTTATTTATTATTTATTTAACACACAGACAAATATACTTTTGCACCTTAATAGTTATTTATTGACCACTCCAAAGGTTATTGGCCCTCGCTAATCGAAAGTAAGCAACAGATAATTTATTATCACGTTAAAAGGACAGTTAGCGTTAAGAGCCTTTTTGCGATTTGATTCGCTAAAACTGATCGATCGACGTGTGTATGGTGGGTATTATGTTGACCGACTTGGAAAAAGGAGATTGAATTGTTGACTACTTTTGTTTATTATAAGAATGTTTTTATAAAAAAAACCTTAAGCTAAAATATATAAATTATAATTTTGTTAATCACTTTTGAGTTTTCTGTCCACAATTACAAATTATTATTAATGTTGTTTTAAAGCCATGATGTGTCTGATAAAGATACAGGCAATAAATAACTTTTTGAGAAGTATAAAAAAAATATCTTAGAAGTTCACGTTTTGTTGTCAGTGTCTAAGAGGCGCGGGTTTGAGTCTCGATACGTTAATTTTTTTAAACATTTTAGATATTTTTCTTTTCTTTTCTTGTGATAACAGCAGGGTAGGCAGAGGGAACCTAGTGTTAAAACACTCCGTTCCCCACTTTCCGCCGAAATCTTGAGGCATTGTGTGTTGAGTGTAATATAAATAATATCGTGTTTGATATTTATACAAATTCCACTCCACGCAATGCTCTCAGAATTCGGCGGAAAATAAGAAATGGAGTGTCTTAACATTTGGACTAGGACCCCCAGGAGGGGATGTATGACGAGGTTGATGACAGTGGACGAGGAGAAAGAGGCATGTAGAGACAGTAGCGTTTAGCGCTCCATTTCTCTGACTACCCCGTCAGGGAAACAGCATGACTCTAAGTTACGTATAAATTAACGTTTTCAAGCTTATATACATTTATAAATTACATATATTTGTGCCGATATAGTTTCTCACGGTGCGGTTTCTCCGGCACCGAGTAAAAGCCGGGCCGCGAGACAATGAGGGGTCGTCAACCTTCGGTCACTATAGGCGTTGGGTGTCGTTCGCGAGATGTTTCGGTCGGTTGCCACTTGTGCAATCGTTTAATGATACCTTCTTTGCGGAATTTTGATGTAGCCGTGCTAATCTTTAATTTTTTTTTCTTTGATTTTGTAAGAAATTAAATTTGATTTTGATAGTAAGTAAATGAATCAGCTTAACTAAGTATCCTGCATATAGCAAAGTTGACAGAGATAACCTAGTATTAAGACACTCCTTCTTCACTTTATGCCCCATTTCTCCTCGAATAGGAATCGAACCTACAACCTGTCGCGCTTAGACTGGCGTCAAATATTTAACATAAGTTAAATTTTAAAGAACAACTCGGAGTGCGGCTACAATTCGATCGTAAGATAAGCTAAAAGAAGCACAATAACTATTTACATTATATATTACAGTTTATATATTATTCTTTTTATCGGACACTTCTCCCCCATAGTACCATGGGAGCATAGGTACAGTGGGTTACATAGAAACGTAACGTGATTCTAACCAATAGTTTAGTAGATAAATGCATTCAACCAAACACGGTTTCACCTTTTTAATATTAATACAGGTATATTTCTACCAATTTCTAGAGAGTTCAGAGTGTATGACAAGCAAATTCGTAGAATGGAATCATTTAGCATGTGAACAGTGGGCGAGACCGTTAGGTGGCGCCTTGTGATGATGCAGCACTTTAGTGACACCTACATTGTTCAGTTTATATTATATTTGAAACTACTTGAGTTTCTATTGTGTATGCTTTCTTAGATATGTTTAGATGTTGAGATAATCTTTTTCTTTGTCACTAACCGTGTTTTTATATGACTAGTCGTGGCCCACAACTTCGTTTATGTTAATTATAAAAGTGTAAAATTCTGTGCTTTCCCCGTTTTCTTCAGGATTTTTGGGAAATCCTCTCTTGATGCTCTGCTACTCTCCTCAAGGAACTTACAGGTCAAATATCAGCGTCCAACGCCGCGTAGTCTTCGGTTGTGCTCGTCTGGTGCTAAATTTGTCATCTTTTTTTTAAATTGCTTACCGCTTTTCCTCTAATTTCTAGACACTAGTGACACCGCAATGAGCTCTATAAATATAATACAAATACAATTATTAAATGTAAAGTATATGCTTTTTATTTTCAGTAAATTTATTTTATTATTGTTAAGAATTTCTGACCTAGGTTAATATTTTGTCAGGTATTATAGATCATGAATCTACCCACACAGTTTCACACAATGACTCCAGAAATACAAGGGCAAATACGTATAATTTATTTGCAAATATAGTTTATTTTAATGAAAAATTTATTTATATTTTTTTAGCCTCACGTTGGTTGTATCCTGCATATGGTAGGAAATGTAAAGTGTAAAGGGAATCTAGTGCTAACATACTTCCCTCCCATTTTCTAGTCGTGGCGGAATTGAACGCCGTACTTATCTAATTGCAAAGGCGAGGAAACAAAACTAAATCATTTCCCAAGAGAGTCTTGAACCCAGAACCATCTTGTTTACAGCAAGATACTGTGTTGTTGCGCCACGATGACATCAATTCCTACTCTTTAACTACTCTCCTCTCAAACTTCAGATGTCTTAAAATCAATTTGACCTTTTATAATATAAAATGCAATACTTATAATAGAACCCTCATACTATAACTACTAAAGTGTACATATTAACGGAACGCTTACTTGTAAGCCGATTCCCAGTTGATCGGCTTTATAACTAAATACTATATTATCCTCTTTACTAACACCTGTAAACTATCGTAGCGCATTGGGACAGAGTTGAACAGCAGACTAGGTGAGCGTGGGGAGGGCTATGCTGGGAAGCAAGACGAAGATTGCTTTACTGCTTGCGTGCTGGTGTCAGAAAATATTTTAAAATAAATTAATTAAATAATTAGGTTAAACTGTATACTGGGTATGATAATATACTGGTTAATAAAGGCCATTATTATTATAGATGGACGTGGATACGACGACTTCGATAAGTCGAGATGTGATTAGGTATATTTATTTTTCTTTTCCTGATATGTTAAGACAGCATCTAGACAGACAATGGTTTCAAATTAGACAAGGAAAACAACGGATCTATGAAATTAAAAACGAACTATAAATAAAGTACGGTTTAGCTCATTTTTCTAACGATAGGTAAACTAAAATTATTGCTGTTGCTATGTTGATTATTATTCAGGATTATAAAGATGTAGAGTTAAGACCAGTGGACCAACAAGAAAGTTGTCTAATAATATTTGGGTATAAATATTTGTAATGTCAAGCTTTCCTCCTTACTTGCTTACCTCCTTTCTTTCCTTTCATAGAACCCGTATTAATTATGAAATAAAAAAATCTGTCGTTTTCTCAATGTACCCAGCGTTTGGGAAACACTGCTCAGTGACACTGACGTCTCATACCATTCTCTACTTAACAACGTGTCAGTTTAACGGATACACATAGATACATTGTATTGTATTGTATTGAAAATTGAAATAAAATCTTTATAGTTATCGTTGTGTGAAGTGTTAAACATAACGGTGTTGGAGCGTTGGAGTTACGTACGTAATGGTTTTGAGATATAAAGAAAGTAAGAATGACGAATTGTTTGGTTGTTTTATGTTCAATTAATAATGACATAGATTTTGAGGCTAATAATGGCTCAGGGGCTGTAGACGCGACGTTGAGTTCCGCCACTCAACACGCAATGCCTCCAGAATTAGTCGGAAAGTGTGAGCGGAGTGTCTTGATACTAGGCTCCCTCTGTCTGCCTGCAACATGCGTGATACAGCGTGAAAATAATTTATATTTTTTGATATATTTTTTTAAATGTATAGTTGTAGTAGATGTACCTAGTTGAAAAATCGTGGCAGAGTAACACTGCGTTACCATTAACACAATGAAAAATCATTTCCAAGATTTGACTGGAATTATTTTTTTTGAATTATTTTCATTCCCAGCTCTGACAGGAAAAGCGCGGTTTTCAGTTTCTTTACTCAATACCTCATATAGATAATAAGATTCCATTGATAAATACTTATTTAGAAAACGTATAAAAAATTGACGGGACTCGCACTCGCGCCTCCTGGAAACTGACCAGGCGCTCTGACCACTAAGCCATACGTTCTCATCAAGCTACGTCGAAATTTTTATACGCTTATTACAACTTATTTATGTTGTTAACATCTCTGTAGGGTGATTTTTATCAAAGATAATTACTTAGAATTATGGTTTGACAAGAGAGAATACGATTTTTTATTTCATAATTATAAATTATTTTACGAGTAAATAATGTGTCAATCGTGTGTTCCAGGTGTGGCATGGACAAGGAGAACGGAGAGGGCGATGCGGCAGCCAAGCCGCCGCCCGACGGCCTGCTCGACCCGTCTGGACTTTTTGGAGGTATTTACTGTTAATATTCTTATTATATTCATACTTCACACTGATTCTCGGATGTAGCAGGGTAAGCAGAGGGCGCCTAGTGTTAAGACACTCCGTTCCCCATTTTCCAACAAAATTTCGAGATATTGTGTATTGAGTAGCGGAAATTATTGCTACGCTTTGGCTTGTTACTGGAGCGAGTACCTGAGAATATTAAATAACTAACGACTCGCTCGCGGCTCTGTCCGCTTATCATAAGTTCACAACTATTTATTTTCTCAACTTAATTAATTTTGTGATTAAATTATCATTAAAAACTATTTTTTAATAAAACAGGAGTATTGTCGGAATGCCTTATTTAAACACCAATACCTTAATCATTTTTTTAAAACAATTATTTCATTCTCTTAGTCTTAGTAATTACATTATTTGATACATACCCTACTGATAAATTTTAAATATATCCCTCATGTATAGACAACGGTCAGTTACAATTTTATTGTTTGTATAAATTTATTTCCTCAAATGGAAACCGAACCCACGGCCGTCATCTATACGTCTACGTACGTCTCGATATCCTCAACGAGAACTTCATTGAAAATTAACGAAATCACGAACGATAAATTGTAAACAATAAAACCAATATGTATAACAAACTTTTAAAAAATTCTAATCATTCATCCAAATTTGACTTAATATAATACAAACTCGCAATTTTTCATTGAGTAAAAGTGACAGTACCTATCTGGGAATGTCGATTTTGATTAATTTATGTTATTCTATTAAGTCACTTTGTCATAGGTATTTTTTGTTTTTATATACAGCCTCACATGTAGCAGCTTTATCCCGCACACAGCAGGGTAGGCAGAGGGAACATAATGATAAGACACTCCGTTCTCCACCTTCCGCCGAATTTGCCTTGTGCCGCGATGGCCTCAATTTCAGGCTTATTTAGTTACGTTTGTTTAAACGCCGGCCAAATATATATATTAATATATTTTTAAAAGTTTTCTTAGTAATTTCAATAGATGTGTTTTAATAAAGTAATTATTGCTAATATAAATGTAGGTTCTTGTGAAACTTGATGTATATAGATGGTTCTTACTTATAAACGGACATGTCAAAGGAGAAGGTTTTCGGAAAAACAGAATAACGTCTCTCAAAGAAGGTTCATCTTGCTCTTTAAAAATAAAAATCAAATTAAATAAGCTTCCCGCTGTATCCCGCACACAGCAGGGTAGGCAGAGGGAACCTAGTGTTAA
>DWAN01004520.1:0-12094 GCA_018230445.1 Heliconius hewitsoni | reverse complement strand
GATCGAACCCACAAACAGTCGGTTTTACAGTCACACTTTGTGCCACTGCACCACGACTGGCCTCAATAATTTTTAATATAAAATATATCATATAAATATATGATAGATAAAACATTAATAATATTTTACCTTTTATATATAAAATAAAAATTAAAATCAAATGACAGTATGTAAATCTATGTAAGACTGTAGCGGTAAAATTATTATATTTAGAAGGTCAATTTATCTTTGATTGATGCTTCTGGTTCGTACATTTTAGTCACGGTCGCTTCTCAGCGGTCACACAAACGCAATTAGAATTTTAAAATTGTCTGACAATACCACCCTTGTAAACAGGTACGACCATTTTGTGAATTCTTTTAAGTAGCTTTGCGCTTATCTAAGACTATTGTTTGTTTCTTATTTCAATTTACCTAACCTTATTATATTGCACCTTTATGTTGAGTCAAATGAAAATACTATGAAATACCGAACACTTGTAATGCTGCCAAGACAACGGCATTCTTTAGAAACTGCTATAGCAAAATTTATAATAAAGTTTGAAAAATTTGTTTTAAGGGTCCGTTACACCGGTGGTTGTAGTTCGTAGATTCAGTGGACGAATTGGGTGTCGAGTGAGTCATTAAACTGGCATGCACGGCATTTGTCGAAACATACAAAACACGCCGCCGACGTCTATTAGATATTACATTTTGGTACACAATATAGATAAAATGTTTACTTCTGTAGTTTAATATTGATGTCGTGGTTTTTTTTTAAGAACAAAGGATCACAATAACGGTACGCGCGACTTAATTTTCTTTGTTTTACAAAGCAATTGCAGTTACGTCACAATAATAAGCGTGGAGTTGATATTTACAACAGCTGCTAAGTCCTTGTTCCGATTATGGGCATGAATCGTGCTTACGCTCTGCAGATTACTGACATTTTCCACGTTTCCGTCTCGACTGCCTTATGGAAGGATGTCAATATTATTATAAAATGCTATGTGCTTTATTAGTATTTCGTTTCGTAGAATCCTATGTACGCCTCTTAAGGCATACAATGGAATATTACATGTTAGAGAAATATAAAAATGTTGTTACGCGTTTTTAGCATGCTTCGACTACTGAGATCCTTTTGTGTTTTGTTGTTTTGTGTATATTATTTTAATTTTTGCTGGGTGTGTATTATATGTTTTTGTTTGATATTTATACTTCCAAGCTAACGGTTTTTTGTTGCTTCATGTTCACACGTTTGTGGAACAAAACTTGATTGTCTCATTTTTCTTCTTTTTACCCTCTTTACACAGAGTAGGTAAAACCTGACTGGGGAAGCTAGGTTAAATTTTACCTAAATTACGTTAAAAAAAATATTCCCTAATGAGCTCGGTAACCCAAAAAAACTAACGTTTTTTTAACGTTTAACTAACTATAATCGATTCAACTTGTATGTTGTATCTTTTTGTCACAGCTATATTTATACCTATATAAATGTATTAAGTACATGTTATATATATCTAATTAAAAAAACAATTTACGGCAATCTAACAAACATAGTCAAAATTCTCTGCAAAAAAAAAACAATTCATAGAATCTTTTTGTTATCTATCACAAATCAGATTCCACTCGGATTTGTATTGAATAAGATTTACTCCCGCCCACAACAAAAATTGTGATAGACGGCACAATAAGCGCACTTCCAATACCGACGCCATTATTTAATGAACCCTCGTCAGATGAAAAGGTCAAATTATTTGAAAAGATTAATCTCGTAATTTATGTGGGCCTAATGCGTCTCTCCAGATTTCTCGGTTGACGGACCTTGCTGTATGACATTGGTCTCCTGTTTCATAAAAAACCTTATTGTATATATTTTTTTGTCCAGCGTCAACAGTCTACTTTTTGTTATGATTTAAATGTTTCGATCCTCCTGATTGGGTCATTGCGGACGGAGAGATACTTTCGCGTCAAATTAATCTTTTCATAAAATATTTTCAAAGGCATGTATAACAAATTGTTCGGTTCGTAAAATTGGCGCTGATGTGCCAGTTCGAGAGTAATGTACTCGTTAAAGGTTTACGACTGAATGCGCTTTCGATGTCATTTTTATATTCTAGTTATTTTTTATTTTTTTTTCTCTGTAATCTCTACACTGATGTATTCAATAATCACACATGTAACATTCTTCTATGAAATGAATGAGTTGAAATGTAAATTTATTAAATGATTTATAATTGGAGTGGATTTTTGTTCATTATTTAAGCGATACTCCTAAGTATCTATCTAGTAATAATTAGATACTTGTCTTAATAATTAGGGTGAAATTATTGCAGTGAAAAGATATTATTAGTATTCTTTGCGATTTTATCTCATGCTGTATTAAATTAAAAAAATATGATATAAACTTTATGGCTTTGTATTTAATTACATTTTTTTTATTTTCTTAATATGTAAATAGTCTTTAACTAAATAAAATAAAAAATCACTGCTCAACAACTTTCCAACTGCAACTGCAACAGCTCTCTAATAATCCTCAGCTTACGATATAATATTGAAATTAATTTCAGCTTATTACTTTACATCTGGAAGATAATAATGAAGATTCAGAACCAATTTAAATTTAAAGTAATAATCTACTTCACGCTAACTGCGTTTGAATATATTTTTAGGATTCCGTATCTCAAAAGGAATAGACGAAACCCTTATAGGATCACATTGTTGTCCGTTTATTAAGACTATAAAATATTCAGGTCTACGATCCCTTAGAATACAGAAAAGAATGAAGCTTCTAAGTCGAAATTAACGAGCATGATTTCGCGTCGAAAAAATTTATACGTATTTCATAGAAAAGAAAACAATACAATCTTACATTTTTAGTTAATTTCATACAAAATTAATATATGGATGTATACAGCCAAACCTAATTTTGTCAGCTTTATTCGCCGCGTTATCAAAATCTATAGGATATTTCCCGCAGACCTACTAATTATTTTTAAAAAAAAATAACCAATTTATAATTGTATTGTAGCTTAGGACAGATGGACGAATGGTCCTACTATCCTCAAATTGGTACGGAACCCTAGATGGGTGAGTCCGACTAGCTTAACCGATTTTTTTTATAGTTAAATTTAGCTTATGACTTATAATTATCTACATATATTTTGATCATGAAAAATAATTAATAGTGCAGAATTCATATCCACTATTGTTAAACATCATCAGGGCTACACATATATTTCTAGATAAAGTATCATTTTGTTTAGTATTTTATGAAGCATAACTTTATAATATGTAGGTTGCTTTGATTGAATATACATGTAAAGTACATAATATTTTGTACGTTTATTCTAGTAATTCAAACCACAGCTGCTTGACGTAAACATTGTATTGCAACACGGCATCATAGGTGGCCAACATTACCAACCGCCTGTGCTCGACATGTCTGCACTAATTTAATTATTCCGTTTATGTAGTGAACGGATCGCGTTGCATATTGAGTTTCTGTTCGCCCGACGCACTCCAGCCCAATTAGGAGGATACTAAAAAGGTTTCCGTTTGTTTGTTTCCACCTCATTGTTCTCCTCGGTATCTGGGCTGCCGTCGAGGTTTCGCAAGCGTCGCGTGTTTCCTCGTCTTTTTAAGGAGTCGAAAGTTGTCGATTTTGTTGCAAGGCGCCGCGATATGATGCAGTTGTGAAATTGCGTAGGTGCGGTGCATATTGCGCGGGGGCCTGTCTGGCGTGGGGCGGCCGGTGGTGCGCGCGATGCACCGGCGCCGAGTGGGGCGTAGGCGTCGCCGGGGGGCGTCGCGCCAGGCTTATCAGACGGCGGCGGGGCCGGCGCGCGAGCCTCACTCCACGCTCCACCGCTGACCGTGCGGCTCGTGTCGGCCACGATCACTGCCACCGCTTTTAGATAACAAAACCCTTTGTCCAGACGCAGCATAATATTGACACTCCGTTGAGGACACTGCGCGGCTTCCGAGGGGTTTTCCACCGCGAAACGACATCTGTCAGTCGATTGTTTTCGTTGCGCGCACGCGTATCGCGCCTGTTGTATCAAGTTGCGACAAGTTTCTTAAAAAAATCGTATAAAAACAGTTTTTTTGTGTTGTGTTTTTTTGGATTGCATTGGCTGTTTTGCTTTTTGGTGAGTTATTTTTTTGGTTGTGTATCTAATTTACATACGACGTAGTGTCATTAAACTTAACGCTTATTTTCTACTTGTTATTATTTTCAACTACATTTTCCTCATTACAGCACGTTGCATCATATACGATCTGTCTTTACTTTGCAGTATAATACAAGCTATGTAGAGTACAGTAGATTGTAGGGCTTAAAATATAACACTGTGATTAATTTCAATTTATTTGATTATAAATAAGAGAACATAATATTATGTATTGGCAAGTAATTTGGAAGATTTTGATAGGGGGCTGAGAGTGCGCATGCGACGCCGCGACGCTGCGCGCGCGCCCCGTGTCATCGTTCGCGGTCAGTTGAACGAACCCTCAGCCGACGTCAACCTTGCCATAATCGCGATTATTTGCATCACCATTGTACCCACGGAGGCCTGCAAACTTTTAATTATCTTTTTTTATGGATTATCACTTTAGGATGGCGGCTTAGTGCCAATACTTAACTAATAATAGTTAAACTTTAGATTATATTGATTAGACTTAAGTAAGGAAATAAGGAATTTATAAACTAATGTTATTGTGTGTGTTAGTTACAACAATAATTTGGATTATAAATATAAATACTTTTTAAAAACATCAAAAGATCGATATAATTATCGAAAATTTATATATTGCGTTTTGTTTAATATTATTCATGAATATTTTTATTATTAATTCTTGTTTAATTAAAGATAATTTAGTATAAAATTATGAGCATCAACAATAACATTACTAACATTGTAAATTCTCACTCGGTGTATAGATTGATAATCAAGTTGATAAGATTAAATATGGGTTGGCCCTGTTTTATAAACAATGGACTTGGAGTGTTCTCGCTATGTACAGAATGATAGCGACGAAGGACGTTAAAATCCCGAGTTGTAACTCTGCAATGGCAACAAGGAACAACCTCAATATATTATTGACCGTTATCGGCTGTTCTATCATTGACTGCAGAATTAAATCAATACGTCTGTAAAACACGTTCCTATCAGACTGTTACAGGGTCTGTATCTTGTAAACATAAAATTTATGATCGGTATTCTTTAACTTACATCAAAATTGCGCCTTAATTATTCTATTGTCGTACTCTTAAGTGTTTAAGTGACTTTTACTTTTATATGAAATATTAACTCTATACGGGCTCATTGTTAATATATCTCTTACATACTTGTATTGTTTAAATTTTGTCATGGACTTGCTTTAAAAAAACGAAGCTGCGTAAATAATGAAAAGAAATATACAGTAACCCGTAAAAATGCCATGGCAACACTTACTTTACAAGTTTTTTTTTTTAATAAAAATATGAACGTAGACAGAACTGCCCGGGTTGAACTGACTGTCCCTGGATCGCACCTAAACGTCCTAGTCTTTAAACTATATGACCTGAAATTCGAATCTTTTCGAAACTTCTATGATTGTGAAACTTTTATTATTAGAGAAAGTTGTTTTGTATTTATACAGAAGAAACATTCTATAAGTATGTACCCCCAAGACTTGATATCCTTGGTCTTTTGGGCTTCATGCCAAATTGTCGTTTGTTATACGCATCGTCTTCTACATAGATGTATCGTTCAACGTAATATTAAAATTCACAAAGAAAAAACATATTGTGATATTATAATTAAATATATGAAAACTTAAAAAAAAAACCAAATTAAATATTATTGCCAAACAAATGTTGATAAAATGATTATTTTGATTGGTTACATTTGCAATGTTATAGATTTTTTAATTCACGTCTCAGTTTTTTTTAAATAACCGTGATTTTATAACTATTTAATGCTCTACATATTTGTGAAAATTCCCTGCACTGAGCGATTGTGAAATATTTAGTGATAAGTACAAGTGTTTGTGGACGAATTCGTGGAACGGCGATAAGCCAATGTTGGCAGACGTTTCGGACGTATCTATCTGTGATAAGCAATCCATGTCCTGGCCTGTTTTATGCTAGTATTATCCACAGGGTTTTTTTTTCTTTCTAATTTATCTAGATTAAATATAATTTACGTACAAACTATATAAATAAATATTTAATATGTTCATATTTAAGTACTTTGCAATATACCTGCTGTTTAACTTTGAGGAAAAACGGATCTTGTCGCTTTATCCTTGATGGCAACCTAATTTCGGAAAATGATGTCAGTTATAACGGTGTTTGGGCCACTTTCACTTATAATTAATACCTTGCTTATCAACGAAACCTTTTTTTTTTTTAAATTTTGAGTTCCAGCCGAAGTTGGCATAACCTGAAATTATAATAATGCAAGTGATGTACTGCTCATTACTCCGCAAAGGAAGGTTGTAGCGTTGTTCAAAAGAAATTAGCATAAGTGCCGCCAAACGCAGCGGCGACTGAGACAATGGCTTTGTCTGTCTAAACGACTGCTCGTCACTTATAGGTAACTGTTTCATATTCCATTTGTATATTGTTACATTTAAGTTACTGCGTAATTTCAAATAGTCTTCGTCAAAAGACTTTGTTCATACATAGGTATATTAGTATTATGATTCTTAAAAAGCACATTGACAACAGTGTCGTTAAACTTTCTGTCTGCAAACTTTATTCTCGAAGTTACGTTGAAAATGTGTCTGGCGCTTTTTGCCCCGATTATACCATTTTGTGTTGCTTTGTTTATTTTTTAACAATAAATATGTTTCCTTTCTCTTGCCTTATTGTCCTTTAACTAAGATAAACTAAATAATTTCATTTAGTGCACAATTAAATGGCGTTATTTATTTTGTAATGATTGCTTGAAGTCGTATCCAATCGCTTCGTGTGTACGTAGGTACATGTGTGTGGGCGACGCAATTAAAAAAAATAAAACAAGCACCACGTGCGTGGGCATAAGTCGTTGTACTCAAGTTATAATATGTATAATCTGTGTAAGATATTAATGCATTTCTAGCTCTAGTATTATAGATATTTACTTTTTTTTACATGCACTTGTTACTTTTAAAAAACTGATTGTCTGAGTATTGTTTTGCGTGATAACGTCATATTGATAAAAAATTGTATACTTTAATGAATTCAATTGAATATTTATTGTCATTATGTTGTATACATTGTAACAAAGAAGAAGTTGATTGATAATGACATTTTTTTCGTTAAACTAACATTTATTTGCACTCGCTAGTTAATTCAAAATTTTCGCATAAATTTAACCACACGAATTACAAGTAACAATAATGTGGTATTAACAATTTTTATACAACAAAACTGTGTAACAACTGTTTAGTTAAGTGTGATATTTAAGATCCTCCAATCTGCGTTATTCTGTTTAGAACAGGACGATTAGGTCGTTCGTGCCTCTCTGTCGCTTGTTCCGCGCTATCGCTCGCACGCCCGGCTCAGGCGGAACGTGACAATGAGTCATGTTTTTTCGTGCATGTAGCCGGCGATCATCGATTTTTAAGATCCTTAATACATCAAAAAATTATAAAATATTTTTAAATTGCATATACGATATACCTCTTCCATAACATTTAAAACAACAAAACATAAAGCAATCGACACTTATCGCTTATATATAAATTAACTACGTGCTTAACCTAAGTTTAGGTCAATAGATACATTAAAATTGCGACACAATTTCAACTTGGATCGGTTCAAGATAATGCACATAATGTTGGACGCGTGTAATACAACCATGTGAGTACGCATAAACATGATGAGTTTGATAATATAATTTGCATAGCTATTTAACACGTTAGGATTACATTCTTTGTTCTTCCGCGGGCGTGCAGCTGTTACTTAGCCTCTTATCGCGTTTAAACAATAAACGAAGAGTAAAAATAATTCTAGATAACTTACGATGCCCTCACAATGTATTGTAGTATATTTTAATTGACAGTTGTTTATTTATTATAATCATTATGCATGTCATAATTGATATTGTGATTTAGTAATGTATCTTTAATAATACCATGCAAATTGGCTATAGCTTCGCTAAAATAAAAATATTAGTCATTCTCTCGTAAACCATCAAATAACTAGCCACCAGACGTGATATCTATTTAAGTTGGTTCTGAATATGTAATGATGTGTTTAAACGCAAAAAAACATGTTTTGTTACTCGCTGCGAACGTAAAAAGCGTAGGATTATTGTTTTATTTTTCGGTGAAGTCTGCGGCCTGCCAAGCGGCGTCGCGCGGAATGCTCGCCATTTCCGGACGATATCCGGTCCTCCGACTGGCGCCGCGCTATGCTGATTATGATAAGCTTATCTTAGCGATTCGTGCGCGATACCTAACTATTTTTTTTTTAATGATAAAAAAAACTATATTTTTGTTACAACAACGCTAAAAGTGAACGAGCTCTTTGTGTCCGTTTTTATCCGGTTTTACCCGTTTTCATTGAACTTCCTTGTTTTCGACCTTCACTTCGCCCAATGTAATATTTTATACTACTATACAACCGCAACGCTCGATACAAGCAATAAATTAACGATATAATGAAGGTCGCCAAATGCTTATATTTTCAGTTCTTCTAAGTGAAAAGTCGCGTGCTGATTCATACTTCATATGAATCATTCAACGTAATTGAGTTTTTGAATCGAGCCGACAAATGAAATACGCGAGTCGTAGTGACCTGTGATAGAGAGCGAGTGACGGTGACTCATACGGGTTTTCCGAGAAACAGAATGGAGCCGTTTTCATGAAAATGAAGGTCGAATTACCTGCACAATATCGCTCACTGGTGTCGGTTTTTTTTGTTATAATAAAAAAAAAAAATGAATTATGTTGAGGTATTTACTTTATTAAATGTCTTTATTTCGTATTTTTAATTGTCTTTTATTCTTTAAAAGTAATATTGAATTGATTTTTACACAATTTAAAATTTATATATAACTTCACGATGCTCTGTTGATGCGCACCATTGAATATGTTTAATTTCCATTGCGTATGTGTTCTCATTATCTTACACCGTACTCGTTGCGGGAGGGGCGATGGTTGCAGTGTATGCGTTTTCCTCGAGCTATGAGGTGAAGGGAAGGGCTGCTGGCGCGGTGCCAGGCGTCGATTTATTTTATTATTCGTTCAGTGGCGGTCAATGTCGCGACAGTCAGTCGACGGCGCCGCACTTGTATATGTTGTTTGTTTAATACTCACTCTGTACATTTTAATGTTAAATTAGTTTATTATTGCATTCAATATTAACAACTTTTAGATCTTCTCTAAGATTAGGTATTATTATTTTAATTTAAATCACGTATTATTATATGGCTAAGACGGACGGGATATGTGCTTCAATTTTTGCGCAATTAGATGTAACCTTTTTATATGTGTCCATAATATTTGGTTTAGATATTTTAGTGATAACTTTGTAAAATGTAGAAATATACATTTGCAAAAGTGTATGTGATTTAATTAAATTTTAATAAGTTTTGTTTACAAATCCATACTATATTACTGAATTTATTTTTTTTATTGTGAACGCTCTTTGTTTTCAATACTGTTCGGAGCTATATATATATAATGAGAACTTCCATAAGAATTCTACAATACATACCAATATATCGACTCATATAGACAAGGAAATTGTTCAAGATCGTATTTAATTATTATAAATACTTTGGCGGCGTTGAGTTCCACCACTCAACACTCAACGCCTCGAATTCTCGGCACAAAGTGCGGAACGCAGTGTCTTAACACCAGGTTCCCTTTGCCTACTCTGCTATATGCGAGATACAGCGTGGAGATGAAAAAAAACTTTACGTTACACTATCAAATAAACATTACAATTAAACAACTTGACCTACCTCGATAGAATGTTAGATAAAACATGACAATATACAAATCTTTGTTTGAAATCTGTTCAAGGAATTTCCTAAGTCGACAACTTAAGCAACGCTAATGTAGAACAATTAGCGTTTCGTTAATGACTCTCCAGACAGCCGTCCTGATAAGAAGTTGGTCGTGGGTTCATAAAGCAAAACAAAAATAGTCTATTTCCATTTAATAGTTTAACGGCCTAATTGTTTTGACATTTTTAGGGAAACAATAACAACAAAGATTACTTACTAAAGGTATTTTGTACATTATAGACAATGTGCCTTGTATCTATCAAAACGGTCTTTTGTATAATAATAATTTAACAATACTTGGATTATCACTATATACTTATACATAAAAAGATCAGATTCACGCTGTATCCCGCACACAACAGGGTAGGCAGAGGCGACATAGTGTTAAGGCACTCCGTTCCCCATTTACTGCCGAATGCTGGAGGCATGTTGGGCGGACTCAAAACCGTGCTTGGTTTCCACACCAGAGCGAAGAAAATGGAAATAATAAATACGTCATTTTCTTGCGTAGGAATCGAACCCATGACCTGTCGCGTTTACAGACCCACTTTGTGTCCCAGCGCCACGGCTGTCCTGTCCTTTAAAAATGATATAACCAACATGTGTTTGGGAATTACAATTCACAAAAATCACTATTTATAATAATATACATATACCTCCGTTGTTTTCATTAACTTAAATTCTTATAAATTCTAAGAATTAATGCGTTTTTTTTAATTTATAGGGAAAAAATATCAAGAACAGGGCTTATTGAAGCTATAATATTTAACCAATTTAACGTACACTATCTGTGGGCGTGACGATCATGCGGTCGACACGTGCCTTTGTAAATATGTGGTGAGAAATGAAGATCTACCTATAGGCACTCGGACTAAAACAATGCTTTAATTTTTTGATGCTTCTGTAACTCCTGCGCAGCTTCCTTTACATAACTTTAGATCTTTGATGTTTTTAAAGTTATTTTTAATGATTTGATTTTTAATTGAAAAAAATATCCAATACCTACAAAGTGGCCAGTCGTGGCGCAGGGGCACAAAGTGTGACTGTAAAACCCACTGATTATGGTGGATATGGTTCGATCCCCATTCGAGGAGGTAAAATATTTATTTTAATTTCAATTTCTTCGCTTTCAAAAAAACCGTTTCCAAAACTATAAATATAATATTTTCTCAGATGTTGAAAATGTCGTTTAAATTCACATTTTAATTTTAGTTAAAAACACGAAATCACTGCATTTGTCACAAATAAGGAAACTACCCGTCGTTTTTATCAAAGAGGATGTTCGTGGTGTAAATATAGAAAATATTAATTTATTGGATTATTTAAAGTTATAAACTGAAGGACTACTGGCAGCGTGCAGGGCAGTTTTATTATGTTTATTTTGACTAACATACGATTTCTGTTGAGGGGTATCAAACGCTATAAATGCATTTAGCGCGTTAAAAATAGCTCACACGATAGAGATCGATGTAATCAGTTGCCTGCTGTTTTATGACTCTATAGGAGTATGCATGTTTTATTTAAGATTTAGTTGCAAATTTGTATTATATTTCACTTTTTTTGTATGGTTCTTTGTATGGGTTAATATATGTATATTAACATTTTAATTATTTATTTTTATATAACAAAAAAAATCATTAATTATCTATTATTTTATATAACTGAACTATATTCTTTAGTGTGCAATAAAAAATTACAATACACTCATAACAAAGAAAGAAATTATTACTTTTGTATACAATCCTTTTAACGATATAAAGCAGTTCGCTATAAAGCTTCGATATTGAATTAATAGATAACTTGCACGGATATGGAGTGGGCGAGCACACGTGCGGATAACGGGTTGGTATTATCAACGACTTACGTACTTGTTATATTATATATATATAAATAAATAATATATTTTTATGCGTATATTTTCAAAAGGTACCTTTGTTGGTTATTATTTAAGTTATACTGTCTTATAAGAGTTGGGTACTCAGTGCATATTAACCCATTTTGTTCTTTAAATTTCCATATTATACATTACATTGGCCTATCAGATCTTTATTGGTTTTCAATTATTTCTATATTACAAACTAAATAAAACTCAATAAATTATTATCTAATGTTATAATAACATTAGATAAT
>DWAN01004519.1:0-12094 GCA_018230445.1 Heliconius hewitsoni | reverse complement strand
TGCCTACCCTGCTGTGTGCGGGATACAGCGTGAAGCTGATTTATTTATTTGATTTATTTATTAGGAACTCGTTATTTTAAGCAATTTTATTCTAAAGATAAAATACTTTACAAACAAATTTGAAATCACACTAGTTTGAATTAGACAAGATTGTAAATGTCTTCAGGCTGATCTTGTTTTGATTTTCTTAAAAGATCTTTTATTTTTTTTATTTATAAAATAGTAATAAAAAAATATACAAAATAGGTTCGTTTTAAAATTAAAATTAATTTTATTATAAGTAAAATTGTACACCGATACCATACGTATTATTTTTTTTTATTTTTAAAACTAGTCTCTAGTATAAAGAACAGCTCAGGCACCGTACAGAATGTAAACAGTAATAAAATTCACTGCCAACATCCACTATTCAATTAGACACAATCAATTGGTTAGTTTTCAAACGACTTGGCTAATTTCATTGTAAATTGGGTAACATTGTTGGATTTGATAGTTTGCCAGAATATTTTAGATTTGTATGTAATCCAGTTTTGTAAAAAATCTTATTCTCATATCTCTGTTTAGCTTAGCTCATAAAGCTAATAATATTAATAAATATGTTTTTGTTTTCTGAAATATATTTAATATTCAATTTTTTTTAAAGAAATAGTTCGCAACACGTTCTTTCATGAGAATCCTTAATAGTCCCATAGTATACCCATTAAAAGTGAATAATCATAGAATAGGGTTTACGATTGTTTAGCGTGTTGACACGAAAGTTTGTCGTTTTGCAACTGTTCCATGAGTCACTTCAATTCCGACCTTTAGCTGCAATACGTGCCATGGTGCAGTACGACAATGGCTTTATCACACCGTCAATCATCATGAGACCGCACAATAATTTATCGAGCAATTAGTCGGCGATTCCGACCGGTTTTCTCGTAACTTCAATACTTTGCTTACATTTCTGACCTATAAATGGTTGAATTTAAAAGAAGCTACGTTGGACTATCCTTATTTTACCGAGAAATAATCTTTGGTAAATTTATTACAAACAATAACGGCAGTTGGTTTCAATAGCAACCTCGAGTTTTTCTTGGCTTTCGATTTTTTATTTAATTTCAAAGCGTATCATCGTACTTGACATATTCCACAATAAATTAACTATGTACAGACTTGTATTATAACAGTTTATAAGTGGTGGCGATGAAGGTCAAAGGTCACTACGACCTTGAAAACCTTTTTTAATAAACAGAATCGATGTGGTTATTTGATAAATCATTTATTCAGAATTTTGGGTACTTCATTTTACCCAAAATTTACCTCTGTGTGATTTTTTGTTAATAGATTAAGTTTTACTTTTATTTTGACCCGATTATATGAATATTCTATTATATTAATAGAAAGGTACTTAAATTTTACGCAATATTACTTATGTTAGTAAAATCAGTTACAAGTCTTGTTATTAAGTTGTAAATAAAAAATAATTATCATTAAAATAATAAATATTGAATATAATATTAAAATAATGTTCATTCAATAAATCAATTTATCGCATATTTTAATCAAGTCCCAGTGCATTGGTAGCTTGTACATACACATTTAATTAGATTTTTAATTAAAGATTTTATCACCTTACTTTCATGACCTTCGTCTGTGACTTTGTGATCAGCGGAAATCTTATTTATAGTTGTAAATAAAAACAAATAAGTAAGCTTCACGCCTGTATCAGGCATATGCACAGGCAGAAGAAGGTGTCAAGACACTCTTTTCGCTGGTTTAATGAAAAAAAATCTGGAGGCATCGCGTACTGAGTGGCGGATCTCAACGCCGTACTTTTCTTTGACACCAAAACGAAGAAATGCAATGTAATATAAACTTAATAAATATTTTATTTCCTCGAATGGGGATCGAACCCACAACCAGTCACATTTTGTGCCCCTGCGCCACGACTGGCCTCTATTTATAACTGTAGTAGAGTATTAGGGTCATTCTGTTTAAAGAAGTATAATTGAAACTTGGCTAACGCAATCTATTGGTGTAATTTCTATGCGACTACAAGGAAGTATTGTTGAAAGCTTCAAACAGTTTTTCAAGATCAAGATTCTTTTATATAATATTACTAAAGTACTTTGTGCATACACGACCTCAACTTTCTCTTGACATTTTTATGTTTGGTGTATATGTTACATGTCCTGTTCCTTATATTCATAACAATCACAATTTATCTGGTCCGCCATAGTTTGTTTAAAAGTAATTATTTACCGCACTTTAATAGTAATTGGGGCAAGTCGTGGCGCAGGGGCACAAACGTGTGACTGTAAACGCGGCGGAATGTAGATTCGATTCCCATTGGAGGAAATGAAATATTTCATGTTTTTATTGTCTTCGCTCTGGTAACGACTAACGATACAAAGCGTGACGTTGAGCTCCACCACTCAACACGCAATGCCTTCAGAATTCAGAACTAAGTGGGGAATAAAGTGTCTTAACACTATTTACCTCTGCCTTTCCTGCTGTGTGCGGGATGTTGGTTGAGGCAAAAAAAATATAATATTAATATTATATTGTATTGTATATGACATTAAGTATAGATTGTTATCATACATGGCTGTTACAATAAACGTGCTGCAGCACACTCAAAGACAAATAAACCGTTCCAGAGGTTACTCATACCATTGTTTATAAACACGCGCTAACAGCTAAGTCCTTCACGAATTTATAAATAGCTCTAGCAACAACACTTTGTCGTAATTGAAGCTTTATTTGCATGTACACTGCGAGGTTGCTCGACGTCGGTCACTGCGGCCACGACACTTTTGTCTCACAAAAGGTTATTATTATATATATTTTCTATTATGCACAGGTTTTTTTTCTCTTATTATTGTTTTGATTTTATTTAATATCCTGATTGTTGAGTTAATAAATTTATGGACATGGGTGGTGGAAATGTCTACTTAAATAAAAACAAAATAAAGACAAAATGTGTAATCTATAATAACAAAGAAACGTATTTTTTATATTTAAAACTTAAATAGTATTGCGGAAAGAAAGTTCAAGCCACATATTTCATTTTTACCCAGGTCACTGCAGGTTAAGCAGTGCACGAATACATATAAACTAAAACCGACACGGAATAAGAAATATAATAATTTACTAGCCATTGCCAAAGTAAGTTATCTCAATGTTTACATAAAGTTGCGTTGTGCACTTTAAATAACACTAAAAATCAAAGGAAATCGTTTTTATAACTTTTATTGCCGTTGTCATAAGGTTTTATATAAAAGGTACTGGCATTTAATAAAGGTACACACACGTACATTACTTAGGAAAATCTTTTAGTGTATAATGTTACTTGAACGTATGTCAAATTATTATTAATCTGACAAAGTATTTCTAGTATTTTTTTTTACAAAATATATTTACAAAATATATTATAATAAAAAATAAAAAGTTTGGTTTTGCTACTTCGACTTCCTCATTAATTAATAGGTGACCTTAACTCATGTGACATCATCTACTAGTGCATTTGTGAATTTTTAATGTCGCGGAAAAGGATTGTCCTTTTAATATTGACTCGTATAACGTCACTATTATTCTGACGCACTTTCTGCTTTTATGAAAAATAACATAATGTGTACATGGCTTTAGTAATTTTATTTATTACCCAAAAAGTCCAAATTATTAACGAACAATATAGTTTTGTTGTAATTTAATGTTATTTTAAGCATAATAAAACAAGTTCCTACATAGTACGATTACATACGAAAAATATTGTGAAATTGCATTTCCGTAGGAAAGTTTTTATTACCATAGGACTTATTATATTTATTTTGAGAGTTAAGTTTAGTGAACGTGTTTGAAAACAATAAGCCAATCTGCAATAATGAAAATACACTGGCTGCCATAAATATTTATCTCAGCTCCATTCATATTCCGCTACTGGTTTTGTGGCTGTTTCTATCTCGATGACGTGTACCTCTCCACTAATTGCATGTTCTCGCCCACTTTTGCTGTGTGACGGATTTCTAGACGACTTCCTACCGGCTCTTTATCTATCTCACGCCATGATTGGCACCTGAATGGAGAACACATCATCATTTATTTTGCCCAGCTTCAGCCGAGACTGATTTATAACCTAGATGCAATTTCAGTTACTGGTTTGTTTATTTGTCATAATTCATATTTTATTCATTTAATATTGTGTTCAGCTGAAGTATTAATACGCTACAAAACCAGATTCTTCGTATCCATATTTATTTTTTTATTTTGCATGACAAGAATGTCACAATATATTACCTAGATCTAATTACTGCTTGCTTGCGTTAACCAATTTTACTGACACCCTCGATGCCTTGCCACTAACTGAACATCACTGCTTATGTATTTCTTCACCCCGCTGAGAATGATCTGCTTCGCTCGGCTCTACTCGCAATAACGATTAACTTGATACTTCGATCATCAACAATAAAACTTGGCGGGATATCATTAATTGTGTATTTTAGTTTTAACGTAGTGATCTAAACACTGATAATATTGTTGGGTACAACGTTAACTAGGCTAGTTCAATGATAGCGTATCGATCCTAGTTCCATTTTAGCAGCCTTATCTGCTCCAGTGTTTTCATATGTGTGACGACATATATTTATTTTTACCTTTAGTATATTAAAAGCTTAGTTGACAAACTGTATTGAATTTAGTATATTGGAGCAGGTAAGTTTGTACCGTTTGGAGTAGGCTAGGGCTGTGGTGACGTGGTGATGTGTCGGCAGCATCAACGGGCTGGCGCTGGCGCTGGGCGGTAGCGGTAGCGGCAGTCCCGCGGCGGCGGACTCGCGCGACTCGAACGCAACCTCGCGTGCGCCCTCGCCGCCACCCTCCGAACGACAGCATAACACAAGGTAGCCACGTTAGGATGTTTGGCTTCTATGGTTGTTTTGTGAATACTAGCTTTAAAACACTATCAGACTTGATTGGTAAAAGACCAGACTTTTTGGTTAATTAGATATTGCCGTACGGCTTAAAATATTTTTTTCCAGCAATTTTTAAAGCGAGCTAAAGGTAATATTATTAAAAGCCACGCTCGCAAGATTATATCTGCCGCCCCATCTCAACAATCATTATGATGCAACTATCATTAAAGTAATTTGCATTGCGTCAAACGTCTTGACCGACCAAATATGTACCTAGCAATATTCTCTATATTAGTAAAGTATAATGTGGTCTTTGATCTTTGGATTAATGAAAAGCTAGTATTCCATATTGTATGTAAATGTCAAGGTGCTGGTATTGTTTTGATTATTTTCACATTATGGGTTTTTGGTCTTATAGATTTTTTTGTTATGTCATCATATTTAGTGTGATTTTGTTTTGTGTTTTTTATGCATGTTGCATGTTAATACTGTTCATAGGTTTTGGTGGTTTATGTTATTCTTATGCAAATTTATGAGGTATATGTGTATAATGATCTTATTATTACATTTTTTTTGTAATAAATTTAAGTTGCTCTATCAAATAGGTTACGACTTATTACATTGTTATATTGATAAAATAAAACTAAATATTATCAATCCAACTTGTTTTTTTTTTGTATTGTTGACATTCACAAATCAATTATAATATTATATTTTATAGTTCAAAGCTTAAATTATAAAATTAAACAGATGACCTATTTATTATTCTGTTACATAGTAACTAAGTACAATAGTAGTAAGCTGTAGTAAACAATTTACTTATATTGTCACACGAGAGGATATACTCGGTTTGGTTCTTTGATTATGGCGTTCCGAGCGTGCCAGTAGAGCACATATCACTTCGCCAATGTCACGTTAAAAGATGATATACTCAATGGGCGTTTGTCAGTCTGTCAACACATGTTTATTTACGTACGAAAGTTGACGACTGAACAACAATGCTGACAATATATACAGCTGAACAACATTGTAAAAAGGTTAATTATGAAGATTAACTTATCGGGCACTTGAATAAATTTATAGAGGATGTCAACGATAACGAGTGATAGTGTAAAATCCTAAGCTGCACACTTTGTTAATATTATATGTCTGTAACTAATAATTGGTCTCGTCTGGATTAATGTAATTCGGAGAATAACAATTATTTCATGGAAGATATTGTTAAATTGTTTAAGTTTTACGCTGTATCCAGTACATAATAGGGTAGGCAGAGGGAACCTGGAGATCTACTGTTAATATACTCCGTTTCAGACATTTTAAGCTGAATTCTGGGGCCCTCGAGGTACGCCTTCTTACAATAGCGAAGGACTTTTAAAAACATTATTTCCTTGATTAGAAATCGAACTTACAACCCGATGGGCTTACAGTCCCACGCCTATACATCTGCGTTACTATTGGCCTGAATATATAGCTAAATATGACTACATTTTAATTTTACTATTGAAAAATATAAAAAATATATATTTTAGAAAGTTAACCCATTACAGTAGGCGTGTTACAAAGCAAGAGCCAACGTAAATCTTCATATATTTACTTAAATACTGCACGCTCAGTTACTAAAATATCAATATTTATATATGGACATGTAAAACAAAATATTTGCACGAAACCGACAAAACCTATAATCGTCGTAATTAGTATTGTATGCTATAGGTACTCGCGCACAATTCGGGAACGGCGTAGTGTTTATGTCATGCTCCGAGAATAGAAGGCAGCTGTCAATGGGGAGTTATTACGTTTTTTGTCCGGTCTCTCTTCGCGAGAGGTTGTTGACTCGCGTTTGGATGTCATGGCAAGGATGAGGTGATCGCCGTTGCCTTGCGTTTTTTTTTGTTGTTGTAGCTGTAGGTATTACTTATTTGTTTTGTATTTTTTTTATTTAGATTGCTAAAATTGTTGTTTAATACAAGAGGTCATACTTTATAGTAGAAATTTATGTTTATGTGAACCTTTTTTATTTTGGAAGTTAATACTGCAAAAATATATATATTTTTTTAACGTATGATATAAATACAAAAATAAAATGGGAAAATACGTGAAATATATAGTTTCTGGATTACTATGTCGGTTTGTTTTTTTATTAATATAGGTAATTTGTCAATATTCCTTTGTGTCATAAAGCACATGTCACATTTGTGTATAAGAATTGAAATCAAGTACAGATTTTGAAAATGATATACACTATATTTTATTTAGATATCTATTGGGAATTTTGAATTTGAGCTCTGATAATAGTGTAGTACCAGTAATTTGACCACTCAGTCTTTTTATATATATTCTAAAGAAAAATTACGTAGGTATACATCATACGCTTTGCACTTTTTAAATATACGCGATTATGCTTAAAAAATTTAATACAAAATTAAAATTAATTGTAGCCATAGTAAAGCAAAACTAATTAGTTAACAGAATATAACGCATATAAATGTAATTTAGGTAATATTTAATTAAAAGGATATGCGGAAGAATAGTTCGACCAAGAAACCTTTCGTATCAAATACAGCTACTCCAGTTTGAGTAATAATAAAATGGATATTTAGATTACATGAATCTAAAATTGCTTACGTTATCATGTAGAGAAATTAGATTGAAAGTTTAATTACTCCTTCCTGGAGGCACTGCGGGTTAAGCGCTTTGCTTCGTTAACACGGCGAGGAAATGAAAATAATAAACATTACATTTTCTGGAGTGGGAATCGAACACATAATCTGTCGTCTTTACAATGTCACGCTTGTGCACCTACGCCACCACTACCGTCTATTTAATTTCTTAAATAAAATATTTTTTAAGAAATTAAATAGATGGTAGTGGTGGCATTAAATATTTTTATACTTGTAAGATTAGTAAAATTATTTGTTAAATAAATACGATTTGAGGTAATTAAGACATAAAAGGCCGCAATTCTGGTTTGATGTCAAGAGAAACCACGTCGAGATTTAAACGGTGAAGGGTTATTGCCGAGTCTAAACGTTTGAATTAATAAAGTAATAAATATAGATAATGATTAATGATTAGATCAATTTTATTAATGAAATAATGTATATAAATAAACTTCTTTTAATGTATATAAATAAACTGGGCTGGAATAAACGACACCCCGCCACCATTTAAAATCATATGTTATTTCAATTACTTTTCTACTACTACTTTTCTATTTACTATTGTATTTTATTATAAATAATTTTTATCGGTTAATTTAATCGCTACAAGATAATGCGTTTAAATAAATATGATCAGCATTTAGTTTGTTAACTTATTTAATATCAACTACAGTGCCGGAATTTATATAATTATTGTATAATATACGTTAATAATTGTATAATATACGTTAATAATTGTATAAAATATGTAACTTTTAGCACTTGTTTGCTTTATTACATTAATGACGGCAACAGTCGTAATATCATTGCAAAACACATCTAATTCATCATTAATAACGAGTGTAGGTAATTGAAATAAATCCTGTTAACGTACCGTTATTTATACCTCGTTATAATCGGGTGAAATCAGTTATTTTCAATCAAATGAGGCATTGTAATTCATCGATCGCGATATCAAAACCACTATCATATACTGTAGAATTATAAACTGCGTAGGTATCTAATATTATAGTAACAAAAGTAGATTATGATTTGGTATAACTTTAATTAGCTCTTGCAAATCACAATTTGCTGTGCCCAAAAGCTTCAATGACCCGTTACTCTCCGCCTAGCAACCGTTGTTAGAGTTCGACGGCCGGTAAAAGCCTCGTTTCAACCTCATAGATTCGCAATTCGCGATTTATCATGTTACTGTTACTGTCAATCAAAAATGTAGGTGGTGTCAAATTTGCTCTTTTTAGGTCATTTCTATGTGGATTTTGCTTTATTCTGCGCGAATAGATTTAAACCTTATTGGCTGTGTGGCAAAAACCAAATTTCATTATATCGATTCGTCTCGATCGTGTAGTCAATCAATTTACAGTACATGGAAGCTTTTGAATTATAAAAGATATGTAAATATTGTATTATAATACCAGAGTTATTTTATTTAATTTCTGCCATAAATATTTCTCAAAAAATGAGAGAATAAAATAACATTGAAGCCTTATATTTTACAAAGCTTCATTAAATTTCTCACTTGGGTAGAGAGCGCTCGCAGTCACGACCTGACGATTGAAGCAACGTTCGTGACCGGTAATGACGCCGAAAATGTATTATGGAACAGAATCAATCTGTAACTCTTTCATCGTGTTCGGAACTGGTACTGGCTTGTCACAGGAGGAAATTTCCCATAGAAAACAACCATTTCTATATAGTTGTTATTTACTTTACTGAAAGCTGTATGAAACGGTTTAAAAGAAGAGAATAATGGATAGTTATGTATTACAGATTTATTACTGTAAGCTTTTGTTTATGCTACATAGATAATGCTGCGCAGCTAGCGTTACCTTCAGTCTGATCAATGTACATTTTTTTTTGTTCATTAGACAGTGGGAATGGATCGGTAATTGCCGATTACTCGCACATTAGCCAACTCCGACTAATTGATCCATTCAAAATGTCTTATTGTAGAAATAAATAGCATTCTAATTAAATAAACATCTTCAAAAGAGGAGGTTACGGTATTGATTTTTCTATTCATTAAATTTTATGTGATGTTTTTATTAAGCTACCACATTATACTATACAATAAAACGTATGAATTTCACAAACTGGATTGTACAATCTGGTCGGCAACAGCTTCTGAATAAACGAAGCCTCACGTAGTCAGTAGTCTCATATGACACTGAAACTAATCCCACTTGCCATGTAGCCTTGGGAAGGTTCCACGCGCCGGACCGTGCAAGGGCAGCCTGTGCTTACGTCACCTACAAGGACATATATATACAATTAAAATTCAACCCTTTTACACCACAATAAAGTTTAAAATGCCAAATTGCTACTGTTAGTCTAGAATATTCGAACTGCTATAACCCACTCGACTTAAGATGCCTACTTTGTGAAGTGTACGCCACAAAGTGAAAAGCAATTTAGCTACGAATTTGAGTTTATTACTTCTTCATTGCAGTCTCTATAAAAGTGATTTAACCTTAATTTTTGGTGACTTTAAACTATAATATATTTATTAATAATACTATTGTATTTTATGTATTCTTATAAATATTTTCCACGTGTTATGTTTCCACCACCGAATTCACCTGTTTCACCACTGAGGCGGTCAAATAGAAACCAACACTACACTACTTAACTACTTCACATTCTACAATATATATTTAACTTCACGCTGATTCCTTTACATGGCAGGGAAGGCTGAGGGAACATGAAACCCTAGTGCTAAGACACTTTGTTTCTATTAGGACATTTCCGTTCGCCACTGTCCCCCGAATTCTGGAGGTATTGCTTGCTAAGTGGCGAATCACAATTTCACGCTTTGTCTCGGCACCAGATCGAAACAATTAAAATGTTAAATATTTTAGTTCATCGAGTGGGAATCGAACCCACAACCTGTTGCGCTTGCAGTCACACGGTTGTGACCCTGCGCCCCTACTGGCCTCTATATCACAACAATATAAAATTATCTGTGTATCTTTGAAGTATCGATTTGTGGCTTCAGCCAGATTAAGACTAATAACCTTACTTATTGACTATTGCTATGGTTACGGCGGTCACTAAATCTAGACGCCGTAGATGTCTTCAACCACACAATTCGTCATCACTCTTCTGAACGTTGTTGTCGTGAAAGCAATCTCGTCTCGAGAATGACATCATATCTTATATATAATATTATAGTTATTATAGATACAAATACTATATATGTATTTGTATTTTATATATGTAATGTGAGACCAATAGGGGCGCACGGGTCGAGTGTGCGACTGTAAACGCGACAGTTTATGGGTTCGATTCCCACTCGAGGAAATGAAATATTTAATATTTTAATCGCATTCAACAAACAACGTTTTCAGGTTTTAGTCTCTGAACACTATTTTCTGTTAGGTACTACTTTGAATCTATTGTGACACAGTTGCATAGGTTAACTTAAGAGTATGTAAATCTAATGCCGTATTTATTGATCTACTAAGATAAATTAAAATTACATATATTTTTGAATTACGTAATTTAACAAACGTAAATTGAAATCAAATTTGTCAATTTTATCTATACAAGTAGTTATTATCAGAATTTATGTGCTAAAGTTTTTATGTAAAATTAGTGAAACATGTTCTTTAACTTATCATTAATAAAATCTTTACTTCACGCGATTAATTTTTGCACTTTTTCTTAGTAATAATAATAAGAAAAACCAAACAAGTGCGGCCATTTGCGTCACTAAAAAGAAACTTTTTTATATAATGGTACTTTAATTTTAAAATTAAACTAGCGATTTACTATAGACCACATATAGAGAGTCACCACTTGTCATAAATAGATCTCATTCTCTAAAATGTAGCCACTTCACAAACATTGAACTGGTTAGTTTCAAAAATAGTCAAAAATATTAACCTATTATCAGTTCGAATATTTTTACCGGATTCATTTATATCTATTACTTAAGAAATAAATATTGGGTCGGTCGTCGGTAAAAATGCGATGATTGTTCGTTTCCCACTCGGAGGATGTTTAATCCTATAATCACTATCACGCATATCCCAACTACCACGGTGTTGAGTTCCGTCATTCAACACGCAATCAATGTCTAGAATTTGGGTAAAAAGCGCAGAAGTGAGAAGTGACACCCACTCTATGTTCTCTAATGTCTTTGCATACCCTGCCCCAGATATGAGAGAATAAAAGAATATGTTTAAAAAAACGAGAGAGAAAGGAATATCATTTATTTTTCAAATAAATATTTTTTATAGAAGTTGTTATTGTATTACTTATTTTAAGATACCATAAACAGTGTTTATTATGGTTTCTTAGGAGTCAATAAGTTTTTATATAAACAATTATGCAAATTAACTCACGTTGGCAAACGCGTGATACATAACTATTTCCGACTCAATATTTAAATAAAAAAACACAGCGTTATCATAAAGTTAGCGACCCACGTCTTTGCTCGCTTGAACTGTTTAAGAGGACAATTATGTGCGGTTACTTATTCAGTAGCCTCCAGAATACGGCAGAAAGTGGGGAACGGAGTGTCTTAACACTAGGTTCCCT
>DWAN01004518.1:0-12095 GCA_018230445.1 Heliconius hewitsoni | reverse complement strand
GCCCGCGCCTCGACTCCGACCACCAGCTCGCGGCCGACATGCGCGAGGCCGTGCAGCGCCTGCGCCAGGACAAGGGGCGCGCGCGCAACGGCACGCCCACGCCGCCGCCCGCCGAGCCCGCGCACCCCCACCCCCACGCGCACCCCGGCCCCGCCTAGCCACTGTGATAATTAGTATTGCCAGATACAGTACACTCCTTCGGGACGTCAGCCCGAAGGCCCATCAGTGCAGTGCGGTACTAGCGCCGCGCAGGCCCAGGCGCGGTGGCCGTCTGGCAACACTAGTGATAATGTACATTCCGCGGCACGTAGCGACGCTCTCCCTTACTTACGGTTCCGCTTCGTCACCAAATATCACAGTTACCTACCGGTTCAATACAACACAGCTTTACTGATATCACAACTACGCCCATAAGTAGACCGCATTACAGTTTCGGGGTTACTCTGGCATCACAGTAAATTTTCTAAATTGTAATTTTTATATAAAAAAGGAACTTGAAACAATA
Organism: Heliconius hewitsoni; assembly: GCA_018230445.1. Taxonomy (NCBI): domain Eukaryota; kingdom Metazoa; phylum Arthropoda; class Insecta; order Lepidoptera; family Nymphalidae; genus Heliconius; species Heliconius hewitsoni. The sequence continues at coordinate 11,590 of DWAN01004518.1, read as the reverse complement.
ATTTTCTATAAAATGGCAGACTTTGTTTAGAACTGAGCTTGCTTTTCGAATATTGAGTTCGATAGTGATATCAGAGTAGCCCCGGTGCTCCTCCGACAGGTTGTCCAAAATTCTCCCCCAACTCTCCGGAAACCTCAGTTTTTTTAAGTAAAGACAACCAAAAGTTAATGTTATGAAATCAACTATTTAAATATTTTTAAGTAAATAAAAAAAAACAATGTAACAAATTAATTATAAAGCTAGCTATGAGTGTAAATGTTATCGATTTTTAAGTGAATACGCAGATTTTGTGCGGTGTTTTTATAATTAGATAGGTAATATATTGAATGAAGTAACTGGGACGGTCACGCGCCCGCTGGAGGCGGGAAGTATCGGCTTCGACGCCGAAATCGGACTTGTGCAATTATTATTTTGTAAAAAATAGTAATTTAATGTGTGTGTGTGTGGTTCTGCGGCTCTGTGGCCCCGTCGGCCAACGCGGAGGTCGCGGGTTCGGGGCCACGCGGGCCTCCATATTACTAAATGTGATATTTAGGTATTACGAGTGCGGTTTGCGTGGCGCGAGCGCGGTGTTTACACCGACGTGCATCTTAGTGAACTTATATATTTTATGTACTATTATTGTATCTTAAGAAGATATATTCTTATTTTTCATGGTCCAAGTTTTAAATGTTTTATCGACTATACAAAAATATGAATAATCATTATTATATTCTTGTCGACTTTAAAAATTATAACCCACAAAAAATCCTCAAAAAAAATTGATATCTTCACATTTGTGACATTTTTTGGTGTTCAATCGGAGTATATGAATAAGGAGGAAATGAAAAAATGTATACGCTCTCACAGAATAAATTTTAGGTAAAATATTTGGATATAAAATTATCATACGATTATTAGTAGGTTACGTGTTAATGTGCGCCTCATTGAAATTAAAAAGTCTTTGTATCGTGTATGTAATTAAAATATACATATATTATATACAAGTTAAATTAAAAAATTATTATCGTACATTTTTCTTCGGAGACCACGAGTAAGAGAAAATAGGTCCGAGTCTGACTTCGACATTTCGACATGTAATATCATTCGTTCGTGGGCCCGAAATAGTTATATATTTAAAAAATAAATAAATAAATAAATGTTTTATATAATCTGTAAGTAAAATTGTCATACATATCCTTTGCCGAGATGTCGAACGCACACTCTGTGAAAAGAAAAAAAAAAACAAAAATTTTTATATTCGAAATTTAAACTAGTCGATAGCATGTTTCACTGTTTCCTTTCCCTGTGTATAATTTTTGATGTCTTTTTAGAGTTTCTCGAAAGTTCTATTATCGTAACTGTTACGTGCATTTACTTACGAGTATATAGTATCGGTAAAAGACTTAGCGTAAACGAAAGACATGTCACGTGACGTCGCGTCAGACCGCATTTCAAATGTTCCAAATTTAAAATCGAACAATTTTGTTTTAATACGTACACAACGCCCGTTTGTTGATAGATTAAAAATAAAAACAAAGGTTATTTTGTGTAAGTTGTACAGATTATAGGAAGGGACGATTTGCAAAGAATTTAGATGTTAAACATTCCGCTTAGAATGTTACTAGATTTTTTTTATAATTAATATAAATATTTTTCGCATCGGGAACAAATCATTATGTTATTTAATCTTATTTTGTAACGTTAGTTAATTTTTAAGTGGCTTATTTTAACCTTATATATTATGATTATATTATATTGAGATGTTATACATGTCATTGTTTTGTGCAAGTGTTTGGGGTTCGAGTCCCGGTTTAAAAGAGAGTTGCGACTGATATGTAGAATAATGCCGAGCTGTCGCTCGGTAGGTCTGTACAAATGGTATACGCCTTAACACTTTAATGTTATTGACAGTGATCTCCGCGAACAACACCTCGCGAAGACAGCGCCGCTTCCTCGTCGTGAAATTTTTCTATACTTTTTTACTTAACAATAAAGTAGTATCATGCCTTTTGCCTTATATTTTGTACTGGCAACTCAACTGGCCCTAAGTTTACATCAAATTGCTTTACAAGAGATCACTGTGCAATTAGTGAATCGTTTTATTGTATATTGTTCAATCATTTTTCCACATAGCGTTAAGCATTTTAGTTGATAATGTAGCGTAATTTTGAATTAATAGGTAGGCGGTAGTAATTTTTTAATATTTTTGTTAATTTTTTTTTCGTATCTGTAATAAATTCCTTAAGAGTTAGGTTAATCTTGAGCGGTTCTCGACTGGTCCAGGAACAAAAAGACAATGAAGGGATGTTGCATTTTTTTTATTACTAAAAATCATAAATAATCTATAAGATTTCAGCAAAATAACGTGCAATCTAACATTTAACGCGTTTCTAACGAAATCGTCGCTCAACAGTTTGTATCCGTGGCTACTTGTGCGAAGATCTCGTCGCCTATAATGTGGACGCGCGGTTCGTCCAAAGATAACAATAGAGAGACATATTTAGATAACTTCATCGATATTTTGGTAATGGAGTCGACGGACCGCGGCGTCCACACTATATATCTTTATGATCGTTATACTTTAAAAGACATTGCCAGATCCTATTTGTAAGCATTCGTAAACACGAGTTGTTTGTTTGTGTGACTGTATCTCCGTACACGGCCGCCGCCGTGCCGCCCGTAGGTCGATAATGTAAGCTTCAACTATTGTTTCCCTTATATATCTATGTACTTTTTATATGGATAATTCCTTATTACACTAGATATACGGAACAGACGGGAGATTTTGTTTTAAACAAATAAGCGGTTCGGACGTGGGTTGCCACGTTAAAAAATAAATGTACAACATAAAGCATTTAATTTTAGACATATTAAATATAATGTTAACTTTATTGAAGATGATAGTGTTATTCGACATATTTTCTTGGTATTTATTTGTGAAAGTAACGCTTAAAATTCACATCACATGCTTGATACTGGGGAACATTGATTTTCATGATGTTTACTGATCAACATACTATTTTTTATTTGTGATCGAATAAGATTTTTTTTTCTAATGATTTAGGTAACGGACCAATGTAAGATATAAAGTGTTATTCCCTAAACAAAATAACGGCTCGCGTTTCTTTTGACAAGCCGAAAAGAGATCGAGATCAAATTATAATATTGTTATTTAATTATTGAGTACAAGTTTTAATGGAATATTTTTTTTTATTTCAATATACAATTACTCGCCTCTATAATTTTTGTTGTTTTGTTCCTTTAGTTTTTATTGATATTGTTTAGTTTTCTTTTTTTACAGATAATCAAATCGTTGATTTAAGTGACTCAATAATGATTATTTTATTATTATTATTATTATCATAGATATGTCTATATTATTCACTTCCTCAGTAGTAGAGTGATGTTTATACACTATTTCTACATTAACTAACTCACACCTGTTGCGGCGAATTGTTAAAGAGATTGTTTGGTACGCGATTGGCTCAGCACCGTATTGAATCTAGTCAAATTTTAAATGAGAAAAAAAAACACATAAGAAATGAAATAAATAACATAAATTTTCTTTGGAAAGCTAAGCTTACGATGATTCGACTGACATTTTTGTAAAAATAAAATAACGAGAAAAAAAAATAGGAAAAGATTTTTAACGTCCAAAAACTTAGTCGCTAGGCGACACAAAAGTTGATTTGAAAATGTGGAATTGTACACTTGTATGTATGTTTGTGTAACTGTTTCTTACGTATAACTAATGTATCGTAGCATCATTTGAAGTGAACTATTTTTTTTTCATATTATGTAATGACCTTTTAATCTATAAGATCTTTATGTCTTACGTTATATCTTAATGAAGTGGCTGGTTAGGCAGGTGTAAGAATGTGCGAGGATATTTAAAACCTGTATACAATAAATTTCTTTCATTTGTTGAAACATGTTTTGTTTTATTTATGTTTATTGTTCCTTATTTGTCATTTTGATGTTATCTCTGAAAATGAACTTGGAAAATATGTTTATCTAATAAATATATTAAAATATATTATGTTCTACATTTTTTTTTTTAATTTTCAACCACTTTCGAATAGATTTTGATTATTTAACATGTAATAAAAGGTGAAAAAAAGAATTAAAATCTCAATGTTCTTGAACTATGATTTTTATATAATACATTTTTCAATAAGTATAAGTCAGGTACTTTTTTAACATAAAAGCTACAACTCCACTATAGTGATACATAGCTTTTCATTTAAGATGATAAAAAACGCAGCTTTACACTTTCCTGCGTGATAAGCAGAGGGAGGGAACGTTGTGAGACATTCCGCCTTACTTTCTCCCCGAATTTCGAGACATTGCATGTTGAGAGGGAGATCTTAACACCACGATTACCAAAGCGAGTAAAATCAAAATCATCATCATGAAATCTCAATTTCAATGTTTATATTTTAAAATATAAATATTTAATCGAGTGGAACGACGGTAAAACATTAAAAAAGTTAAACTAAAATATATTTTTTACTGAACACTATACAAATGTTATAAATTACCAAGCATAGTGTCTCCCTTTCATTCTTGAAGACACGTTCATTCAATTTAATATAACTGGGCTTATAAAAACATCAATATACAGACAATTACATATTATTACAAAATGAATTTAAATTAAACAATACATAAAATTAAGGGTTACAAACTACCACATGTTGGTCGGTATGCGACACAATAACCTCGAGACCTAATTTCTTAAAGCTTTTTCCGATAATTTGGCACAAACGCCAACTGTCAGTGCAGAAAAAAAGACAACAAAAAAAAACAAATTTGTTTTTAAAAGTATTGATAAAACATAATAAGTTATGTAAATTAACAAAGAAACCACAAATGACACAGGCGAAATATAATTTTGGTTTCACAAATTCGACCGTACCACCCTCGGGGCAACGGCACTTGGCTCCAAGGCCGTTTTAAAAAAACAAAAAACAACAAGATGGCGGCGCAAGTAAATTCGTTACGTTAAAGAAATAACCAGTTTTAAAGCAAGTACAATTTTGTATATTTTCGTCGTGGATGAGTGAAATTGTTGAATTATTCCAAATATAGTACTTGTTTACTGCTGCAATATTCTTGATGGCAACGACTTATTTTAATTATAAATGTAAATAATATGTTTTGTAAACTAACTTTAATTATTGTGCTATATTCAGAAGTACCTATGTGGTAAAAGACTTAGCTTCCCGCTGTACCCCGCATATAATAATGTAGGCAGATGGAACCTTATTTTAAGACATTCCGGAAGAAAGGAAGCATGATGAATGATGATAATGATGATGAGCGTGATGAATGGCGGAACTAAAAATAAAGATAGAGAAAATTAAAATAATTAATATCCTCAAGTGGGAAATAGGGAATAGAACCCACTACCGTCGCATTTATAGTCAGATGATGTGCCTTTGCCTCATATAGCTTTTTAAATTCGTATTTATAATAAGTACTATAGTCAATAAATTATAATATGATTATGATTTAGCTTAATGAAGTAAGTATTCCTCAGAATTCCGCCACTCACGAAATGTGAAAAAGTAAGTGATTTGTCACTAATTTGTAATTATTTAGATATATATGAGCTGCATAAATCTAATATTGACAAGCACAACCATGATTATTTCTAAAGCAACTAACCATCAAAACTACTAAACCACCCTATAAAACACCAAAAAGATATAAACACATAATGTATAGGAAAATGCAAAGAGAAATAAAATGGATTTTGTTTAAGGCACGCCTTTTAACTTTACTTTTTCTTGTTGCGCCGGCGCAGGACAAAAAGCCGAAACGTTAGTAACCGTGACCTTACTTGTTACACTAGTGTGTGTTTGTGTGCTTATGTGTGTAGGATGCTTACTCAGTTTCCCTTTTGTGTTATTGCAAAGATTCATTTATTAACTTTACGTAGATATGACGTTTTTGGTAGAATGTAATTTTTTGTCTTTATAATATTATGGACTGTGACAGTTAAAATATACATTATATTTATAAACTATTCAAAGAATAATCGTAATAGAATAGAAGTGAAAATATAAATTAGAAATAAAATTTATATCTAAGACGCAAACACAAAAAAACAAACTCTATATCCAAATCCAACTCTATTAGCCGAACGTAGTTTTTTGAAACCGCATTATTCTGCCATATTCACATATAATTATTTTATATATATAATTATTATATTAAATTAATATACTACAAAACTATTTAATTTAACAAAAATGTTACCTTTGATAGCAATTTTACCTTCATCTCGATAAAATTTACGTCAACTGGCACATTTTAAAGATCTTGCATTCTTTGCGATGCAATTCGGTTACTTGTACTTTTCACTTAGGCATTCAGCCCGCAATCATTTGGGCGATGCACTCCAACACTGACCTTGGCTACACAGCTGTATAAGAGTATACGATGTTTTACTGCTAAAATTTTTGGTGTTTTCGCTTTCTGTAGAAAGTTATATTGATATTAATATGTATCTAAATTTATGTTGGGAAATTTTATTTTATAGTTTGTAATTTTTTTTAATTAAATTTATGTGATTTATTTTTATAGGATAGGTCATAGTATATTTCGTTATTCGTTTTGATGTAACCCAGTGTACCTGAGCACCTCGGGCACTTATGTTATGTCATATACAATATACAATTAAAAGCCGTAGCCGTAGCCGTAAAAACTAGTATATGTACCTACTACTACAACATGCAGTGTTACTCCATATTGTGATACAGGAGAGCTAGTTGAATCGAAGACAAAAGAATTATATCAAATATCAAGCCAATTTGAAACGGAGAAATGGGGAACGGAGTGTCTTTCACTACGTTCCCTCTGCCTACCCTGCAGTGTGCGGGATACAGCGTGAAGCTGATTTGATTTTTTTTTTTTTCAAGCCAATTTTTGTACTCTTTGGGTTATTACAAAAATTATTATCTCAACTTAAGTAACTCCGCTTACACAGAGCTCTGGTAGACAAAGTGCGGGGTTGAGTTCCGCCACTTAACATGTGGAATTTCTTAACGCTAGGTTCCCTATACCTACACCGCTATTAGAGAAAGAGTGTGAAGTTGGTCTGTTTACACTAACACAGCCATTTACTCTAATAAATTGGTAATATTATACTTATTTAGAAAACGTATAAAAATTTGAACGTAGCGGGACTCGAACCCCGATTCGTTTCGATACGATCAAAATTTTTATACGTTTTCTAAATAATTATAATATTACCAAGTTTTTTCTTTCCTAAGTGTGGAATAACACTTTAAAAATTGTAAAAATGGGTAATATTACTTTGTATAGCAACACGCTGTACTCAACATATAAGAGCCATTTTCCGCTCAATTTTTAAGACATGACACTTGAGTAGCGGGACTCAACGCCGAGCTCTGTCTTGTCACCAGAGCAAGGAATAGACAATAATTCAAACTACCGAGTAGGAATCGATTTTACAATAAACATCGCTTTTATAGAGGTGGTGCGAGTGGTAATTATTATAACAGTATTTTAAATAATAAAAACACAAGTATCACATGACATTTCAGGGGCATCGCGTGACCATTACTCCCATGGCATTTAGATACTTGTATAGGTACATGTAATTGTCCATCCCTATCTTATTTAGTACCTATGGGCACGTGTAAGAAATTGGCAATATGTATGTTAAAATTTATTATAATTAAAATATTATTATAATTTATTGACATTAAAATTATTTTCTTAATAAAAAAATCTCTCTATCACCAAATCACCAAATCTCTATCACTAAATCATCTACACACTATCTCGAATTCGGGTAGAAAACTGAGAACTAAGTGTCTTAACACTAGGTTTTCTCTGCTTGCTCTGATAAAGGTGAAGACGTTAGGTGAACATGACTTTAATAAGGGACTAATTAGATCATCAACGCACCCAAGTAAAACTATAAAAAAATTATAAATAGGACTGAACCCACTACTGTGCAATTTGACTGGATATAAACATTATAAAATTGTAATCAAAACGAGCATTTGCTTATGAAGATAGTAAAGAGATTACCAATTTAGCGACTATAAACTAGGTAACAGGACTTCCCACGTTATTCATTCCGATATTAACCGTTAGTTAAACATAGCAAATAAGAAGTTTTACAGTTTGATTTAATAACAAGTACAGCTTTTAGAAGCCAGTCGTGGCACAAAATCGACGTGTTGTAGGTTCGATCCCCGCTCAAGGAAATGAAATATATTTTACATTTATATTTTCATTTCTTCGCTCTGGTGTGTAAAATTCATATCAAACATTGAGATCTAAGGTCCCTTGAAGCACAGAAAAAATTACACCTCTCAGTCAACGCAATTAAAAGATAGAGCGTTTATGCGAAGTTTTTGTTTTTATATGAAATTTGCTAGTAAATAATACCTATAGGTACTTCCCGTTGACCTACAATTATGAAAGTGAAAATTTTTTGTGAAAGATATTACAAGCATATAAGTGCAATTCATGTCATACAAAATTGGCAAACTGAATTTTGTCAACTTTTATAAAGCATACCTACTACTACTTCCTGTTGACATACAATCTTGAAATTGGTACAGCACCCTCGGAATGCGAGCACCAGTTTTTTTAGAAAATAAGATCACTAAAAGCATATTTATAAAATTTTTGTTGTTCGTACATTATATTAATATTGTATTGTATACAGTGTTGAAGTAATCATTTTGCCAATATGTTCCATTCGCGACTTCAAAAGAAAAAAGATTTATGAAGTAAAGAAATTATGTTTGAAGGTATTTTTTTAGTCACGTGTATTTGAACCCACTCCAGAATAGCCTGATGATCCAGGGTTTTTACTGACAAAAAATTAAGCCTAAAAAACCTCTTAAATATAAATCCAAATTATCTTGGAAAATATTTCTAGATCTATGATTTTGATATACCTTATTTAAAAATAAATAAAGTTCGACATTGTTTATAGAAAACACAAATAATACAGCAAAGTGAAACACAAGTTCCGCTTTAAATTAGCTCATTGTGCTTCCCGTTGGCACAAAAACAATATTTTCATCCCAAACTAATCTCAAGAAGCGTCAAGAGAGGGGAAAACCACTCACAAAAGGAAATTGCTGTAATTTACGTGATATCTTAAAAAAACATGTAGTTTTTGAATCTTTTTGTTTTAAAATGAAAACTAAAAAGTTTTTTCATGATTACCTTCTTTTAATAACACTAACAAAAAGACTAAAGTAGTCTTTTTTAGTCTTAGAATTAGTAGGCTAAATTTTTAAATAAAAGAACGCGAGGTTGATTAAGCACGTATTCACCTATGAATATGTAGAAATGTTTTAAAATTAGCTTGACTATAGTGGTTTTGTTTATTTATATACTGAAATATATCATTAATTATTTTTGCTAGCTATTCACTGTATCTTAACTTAAATAATAAGTTAAACAAAGTTATTTTAACGTCAATAACAATAGTGTGTAACTGTACTGTTAGTAGTTCGATATTTCAACATCTCAATTTGGTAAGGTATAATGTGGCGTTTAGTCCCGCAACTAACTACTCACCGACAATGTCTCAATAATCGCTTTGTCTAGCTTAAGTATAGCTATATGCAGAACATTTATAATAAAGATAAAAAAAATCTTCGTGATATACAGATATGATATTAGAATTGACGAATAATTGGTTTTAGATGTTGAAAACAAAAGTCAAACTTTTATTTAGAATTGGATGAGAAATAAAACAGAGAAACGTGCGTGCGTAACGTAACGTTCTAGTTCTCTCTGAATCTGCAAAATCATCTGAGTGTTAAATAATTGTTTATTTAATATATAGATGATTTTGTATAAATGTATCGAGATATAAAAATGTATTTTATAAAGTCCGAACATCCGCTGCCATCTAGTAGCGGTTCTAGAACTAGAAACACAAAATTAAATGCTATATTTTTGTACAAATAGAAATATAAATAAATAAAAAAACAGTTGAAATAAAAGGAATAGGACGCCCAAACTTAGTTTGCATGGAATATAAAATGTTTATTCCGTTCGCATTTTGGCTAATTCTGTTTTAGTACTTCCCAACACTCCCCAAGGGATCTATCTATACGCAAAGTTTCAGCTTGATACGACATGGAGTTTCGTCTGAACGTTGTCTATCAGTCACTTCGTAATAGAAAATTTATATGCTAATATATTTTTGTTTCTCCGGCGCCGTCTGGCTAGACAAAGTAAGTTTTGCATTTTTTGAGACGAAAAAAAAGTAATGCTGCGTTTTGCATAAGTATATATTCTTAACAACCTTGGAATTTGAGACTCTGCTTATAAGTTATAGCTGGGTGGGAAGTGGAGTAAGGTATGATAGGTGCCCTCTATTTTTCCGAATGAAAAAAAATCCTCAAGACAAAGACACAACAATGTCTCTTTATCGCATTGCGCATTGTAATATTAATACATTTTGATAAACTGTAATACATCTTTAATATAGTGCGCTATTTATATTTATACAATATGTAATAACATTAGAAAAAGAAATATATGTGAAAAAAATATATATAAATTACACAACGTTGCTTCAATTAGAAATCATATCACACAACGATAAAAACTTCGTTTCAATAAAGTGTCAAAAACTAAATTCTATAAATTACTTTCTATGTTTATTATTTTCTTGTATAAGTTTATTTAATTCTTAAATTCTATAGTTTAAACTGAATTATAACTAAGATACTATATCGTAGCTATTTTAGTGACTAAAATGTTTATCTAGCCCTTATTGTAGATGAATAAAGTATCTTACTAACATAAATAGAGTCATAAATTGCACATAAAAATTTAATACATCACCAACAAAATAATTGACTAACAATTTTAAATACCTTTAAATTGTAATGTGAGAACGTTTAGTGACCTCTAGTGATATATTTAAAAAAAGCACGTACAATAAAGGTAGATTGTAAATATGGCGGCATCTTTTAATTTTTAATCTGCATATATTATGATGTAGATGGCGTTACATTATCGGTTATTTTTGTCTATAATATTTTCACATTTCGTTCCTAATGTGGTAATATTGAATAAAATTATAAACTAAATTTTTATCAATAATATAAATAAAAATCTTGTAATAATTATTTCTTAATATGAATATATAAAGACACGAATGCTCGTATAGTCTGTATGCTGATTGTTTATGGCAATAATAAAATGTCAAAAACAGAGTTGATACAACTTAAAAATTTCCTATTATTAGGGGAAAAAATTACTTCTAACATTATTTAACATGATTTTATTTTTTTTTTCGATTTCATTATAAATTTATTTCTTAACCTTTGGCATTCCTTTGTTCTAAACAATAAATATTTCTTTGTTTTTTTAAATAAAAAAAACCATAAATACCAAAAAATCTAACTAAATCAAATCTTGTATTCTTGACGTTGTATCCCGCACACAGCAAGGTAGGTCGAGGAAAACGTGTTAAGATACTCCGTTCCCTACTTTCTGCCGGATTCTAGAGGCATTGCGTGTTGAGTGGCAGATCTCAACGCCGTACTTTGCCTCGACACCAGAGCGAAGAAATGGAAATATAAATTTA
>DWAN01004517.1:0-12096 GCA_018230445.1 Heliconius hewitsoni | reverse complement strand
CTCTTACGACACCACCAGTACCAGGATGATCCTATTCTAGGCCGGGATCACACGTCACAAAAAATATCTTATTAAACTTTTAAATTTGGTGCTTCAATGTACATGCCTATTCGCTAGCGATACAGCGTAAAATAATAATAAAAAAAACTGAATAAGTCGAGCAGAACTTTAATACATCTTCAAAGGAATAAAAATCAGAATAGAATTCCTAGTAACCTGTAAGATTCCTTCCAACAGTAAAATCCCGGAGGACTCAAATTATTTTAATATCAGCAATTTTAATTAGAACTGATGAGTGTAAATCAGACAGATTGTCTATCATATCTGTACAAGGGTTTTCCCCTACTGACTTCAATATTTCTAGTAACGTCTTCACCCAATATACAATTTATGATAAAAAAATCGTTTCGCCTCGCGTTCATTAAGATAACGATATTACGTATGACGACAAAAGTATATCAATTACATGGAATACATGGATGGAGTTATATGATAATTAATGATCTCATGATAACGGAAGAGAAAGATTTTAAAGATAAAAAAAAATACTTAATATTTTTTTTAGAACTACTTTAAAAATCATATTATACGCAGAAATCTCGTTTATCTACTTTCCCTGTTTTTTTAATAAAACCTATTGGAGCCAAGAATATTTATATGGAATTGAATCCGCACTTATCAGATAAAGATATGTCTTTTTGATAAAATTGATTTTTATTTACAACCGTACAATCTGATTTATAATGATTATGAGCAATTATTATACTTGTTTAGTTTTTAACAATCTTTTTCCAATATATTTTATAATTAATTTGATAAGCAAACCCCAAGCAATGAGCTCTCGATTAATTAAAAAAAATAAGCTAAATGGCGGTAGGCCATTGTCGCATAAAGATACTTGATACATGTATCTAGATAAAAATATAAATAATATATCAATTTAGAGATAAATCTTAAATCGAAGAACAAAATGATATGTGATTCGTACACACTATAGTAATAAGTATTTCGCCGAACTGACATTTCAATCCTGGCGTGATTTTGTCGCGTATTTCTTAACAGTACTAACTTTTCTATTAGAAAAAGTGTTTTATGCTCTACCGAATAGAAAATAAGAACAATTTTCGTGTAAAATTCATACGTTTAAAATATTTCGATGACTCTTGATAAAATTTTATTTAAGACGTCAAAGACGATTTGCATCGTGACGCGATACAGTAGTCGTTTAAAAGTTATTAATTGCACTACTGTTGGTAGAAGTTTGTTAATGTTTGATCGAGTGTATAAGGAAACCTATAAAGCTTAAAGTATATTCAAGGTAATACATATATTTCTTTTTTTTATAAGTTATCTTTTGTATTAATTTTAGTTGCAGGTCAAAAAACGTTGTTTAAGAAAAGCTTATATGTGAAATATGTATGATATTTGGAGAAATTTCTTTTTTTTTAATAGTAGTTTTAGATTTTCCTTGGTATATTGAATGATATTATTGTGTAACAACGTCTCATGCATTATGAGAAATTCAACCCTCTTAAAAATTCTTTCTCTGCATTCAAACAATACACTGAAAATTCGAAAGTAAATAAATAATTTATTCAACTAGGCTAAGCAAACTACAATAATTATTTAAATATTAACTTGTTATAATAAGGCAGGTCCCAACAGCGACACATTGATATCCATACATCAATATTATTCATAAAGAATAAAATTATTTAACAACAGTAAAATAATAAAGTTTATAAAAAGTTTTATTTTAGACGAGCGTTAGACTACAAGTTATATTTTACAAATGACGATAAATAATAAATTATAATAGTATAGAACTACTAATCAAAAAATAAAAGTATATATTAATATGTATTCGAATGTCCATGTCATCAATTATACAAATCTTCGTGTCCTTAAAATCAACAACCTTGATATTACAATCAGCGTTATAAATCTATTATATTCTATTAAATAAATAAATAAAAAAATCTGCTTCAGTATACAACTGCACACAGCAAGACTACTTTCCGCCGATTTCTTGAGGCATTACGTGTTGAGTGGAGGAACTCAAAGCAAATATCCTTTTATATATGACCTAACCAGGATACGATCCCTGGTATCGTTACAATTGACCCAATAAGGAAAATTTTCTGTAGAAATTCTGCCATAATAATAATTAATATCGATAGTTATTTCAATGAAATCCACTCGCACATTCACCTTAATTCATCAAACGAGTTAATTTGTCCGACTATGATTCACTGGAACGACTGACATGATGTAACATTTGCTTGACAGATGTAATAAAAACTACGTCAATGTCGTACGATGTAGACGTAAATGTAGGTGTGGTGGTAAGTTTCATCACTGAATACGTAGTGATGGGTGGGAAGCGGAGAACGGAGTGTCTTGACACAAGGTTCTTCTGCCTTCTTCTGTTGTGATACAATGTGAAACTGAAAAAATATTTAATAGATTAATGAATTGGTGGTTGATAATAATAATAATAATAAATATACTTAAATGCACATTAACAATACAAAAGAATTATATATTCTTTTATATATTTACTTAAAATAAAAACAGTACAACAAGGCGGGCTTTATCGCTTAAAGCGATCTCTTCCAGACAATCTTTGGATGTTGGAGTTGTATAAAAGTATTGGTTAAATAAATAATATATAATAATAATGTATTATATAATAAATAAAGAATAATATGCTTTTTTAACTATCCGTACATAGCAGGGAAAGTAGAGCCAACTTAGGAACCTAATCTTAAGACACTGCGTTCCCATTAAGACACTTCCGTTTCGCAATTTCCATCGAATTCTGGATGCATTGAGTGTTAAATAAAAGAGCCAGAACTCATCGCTACGTTTTGCCTCAAATAATAATAATTATATACGAAATCAAAGGCTTTAAAACGAACAAAATATTATTTTTTAAGTTAAAAGGAATAGAGTCTGTGATATCTAATATTATAAAATAAGCTAATAACTGGTGAATATAAGAATAAACAAATAATTACCATACTAGTTATCTGCGGCTGTCACGAGTTCGGTTCCTCCACGATGCAAATATTTACAGTAGTTTATGTAATGTTATCAGTGTGATTTACTGAAATGTAATAGCAGTTTAAAAAAAATACAATTATAATATAAAAAATGTTTGTACATAAATAATTATGTTTATAAATATTTATGAATTTCTATGTTTCTAAATTTCTATAAAATATTATGCTTATGAACATTTATTTATATTTATTAAAATATACACAAATAAATTAATAACAAAATCAACAATTAAATAAACCAACAAGTTTTTTTTATTTTTTTAGTGTTATTTTTATGAAACAAATATTCAAACAAAAGTTTTCTTAAAAATATACTATAAAAATACATTACATTACAATTTTATTATAATACAATAAAATTAAAAAAAATCGTTATTACTATTATATAATTCACTACCTTAACGTACAGTTCAATATTATGCTATAAAAAATAAAATTTAACATTTTTGTGAGCCCAAATGAAAAATCACGTAGTGTGAATCAACACCTCGACGCGTATATAAGGGATGAATCCTATTGAATGGTCGTATTCGCTTGATAACGTTATCCCAGAAAACATCTAACACGAAATCATATATACTATATACCTACACGAAAAGTGATTGGTTTTTGTGATACTTGAGGTATGTATCAGAAAATTTTTATACATATAAAATATTAACTATAAATTATTATTTAAGGTTGTTATAAATGAGGCTGACATTTTCGTTACATTATTAAAGGTATAATAATAATTATATTTTTTCTCAGAATATTATTATCCTTTTTTTATATTTTTTATAGTTACATAAATAATGTAATGAAGTAATGATTGCGTCACATTATAAAAATTTGAAAATTCATAGTTAGTAAAGAAATATAAAAATATTTCTGAAAAATTAAAAATAATATTTTAATCATTTATATACATGTATATTTTTTATATTTTTATTTTATATATATAATATAAGAAAAAATAATCTTTTTTATTTAAAATTTCTCATAAGATTAATCTTTACCTACCATGTTATCTTTTAAATATTTATTTGAGTCCAAGCTCTTATAAGGAATTCACTCAACTCTATGGTATTTGTATTAAAACTTTATGCAATGTAGGTATTATTTACTGCCTTTATATACGTGATTCCTTTTTTTTTCATTTTGTTTAATTTATTTTTTCTCTTTTTGGAAGTCTTTATAATAACATATACCTATAATTCCTATAAAAAAAGAACTAAAATTAAATTATAATAAATAGATTTGTGATATTTCAAGAATCATGACAGAGATCTTGATGGTCAAGGTAAAGAAATCCTTATTGGAAATTGATATTTAACATTTTTACTTCTAGTATTTTCGATAGTTTCTTAAAGCGAAACAATAAAAATAATTCATCCGAGTGGGAATAAAACCTGCAACCGTCTTGTGTACAGTCAGATGCTGTGTCGCTGGGCTACGATGGCCTTTATTCTTACTATTAGTATAAAAAAATACACATAAAAACTAAAATATAAAGGAAATTACAAGTATAATTTATTACAACCATAGTAGAATTTCATTGGCAAATAATCACATTGTTGAATTAAAAATCATAATTTATTTTAGTTACAGATTTTGATATTCAGCTACCGCCATCTAGTGACAAGAATCATGACTACGATAGTTTTCCTACTCTCCGCCGTGGCACTGCTATCGCTTCAATGTGCAGCATTCGGGAATATAAATGAGAAAGTCGAAATCGACAATAGTTTGATACCAAATGGTAAGTTAATATAATATTGTAATATGTATTGGTTTTTTTATAAAGGCAGAGGTGAAATTTAGGTTTATTATGTTCACAAATCTCCCGCATTTAAGAAATAATGCAGAGAGAATAGTTTTACTACACTTTGTAAGAAACTTAACTTTCCACCCATTTTGATGGCAAGGATCGTAGATGCGATTAGCCAACCAGCCTCTTTAAGAATATTTGGATAATCATTCCTCCATAAAGTAAGTTTTATACTTAATTAATAAATTAACAAACATAATTCTTATAAACATATATTATTACATTGTTTAAAAAGCACATAAACTGTTAATTATATTTGGTGTATAAATCTATAATCTATACTCTATATAAAAGAAAATCTATTATTGTGGATGTTTACTAATGTAATATAGAACCCAAAACGATAATACTAAAAGAAATCTTTTGTTACCCGATTTATCTCTAAAACAGCTTAACCGACTTAAATGCAGTTTTCGCTATTATTTTTTAGCACACTTCCCTTAATATTTTCTAATTGCTAAAAAAAGAGTTTAATTGTTTCTTATTAAAGGAGTTTCAAGTAATTCAGATGTGAAAATAAATAATAGCGGGCAAAGTCGCAATGGTCGCTAGTGTATAATTTTATATTATTAAATGCACATCAGATATATAAAATTCTATTTTGTGAAATTAAATTCAATAGGCAATTTTAACTTAAAGTATTGTTTATGAAAAATAACATTTTTATATCTCAGGAAAATAAAAAAATTAAATCATATCTCTACAAAATAAAATTCAAGTCAGGAATCAAATATAAATGGTTATTTGATGTAGAAATAAAAAACTTACCAACTTATAATATGCAGCATAAATTGGCCATCTGGTAAAGTGATTGAATTACAAAGTTCCAGACCATTACAAAGTATAATAAAGATTTTCGCGCAAAAAAACTATAGCGGTGAATTTGTTGGTCATCATTCTATTCCATTAATTCCATAGATTTTGATATTTAAATAGATTTTTACATACCTAACTTATAATGGAATGTCATTTAAATCAGACTTGTTATTTCAATAAGCTTTCAGTGAACTTTATGCTACATGAATAAACAGTATTAAATAATAAGTTTAAACTAAACATTTTTTATTTTTTTTATTGTTGTTATTCTTTATTTATGGGCATTTTTGTAAATTTTTATAAGTGAATATTTCTTATTATAGCAATACCAGCCCCACGCCATAGTCCGGTTCGGAATTATGTAAAAATAACGTCACCACTCCCTGAAACTGTGAGGCACATACCCGGAACTACTCTTGTTTTAATTTGTCAATTGAAAGGAAATCCGTCACCTGTTGTGAATTGGTTGAAGAATGGTGTACCTATTACAGATGTAAGTTTAAAATCAAGTAGTGTTCGAGGATTTATTTTATTATTTAACAAAGTTCATTCAAATGATTACAATTTACGTTGTATAATTAATTTTTATGTTTATTTAATAGAAATATTGTTTTTAGTTTGAAGAAGACGTGAATGAAATTCTTTCCATACCGCCGTTCAGTCCCACTGAAATGACAAGTAAACTTGTCGTACGTTCTCCATCTAACGCCGACATTTTTACTTGCGTAGGATCCGCTGGATTGCTTGAGACCAGTGCTTCTACTACTGTTCTTATTGTTGGTACGTGAAATAACGACAGAATTTAAGAATTAATAATCTTTTTTTCTCGTAATTTATTAATTATTTCTATGTTTATAGTATGATACAGTTTAAATTGTTAAAAGCTTGGATTTTTTGCTTATGTCGAAACAAGTAATTTGAAATAATAACAATAAATTTTATTTACATAAATTTTCCAACTTTTGAAACAAATAATTATTTATAATTAATTATCTAGCTCTTATATGTCACCTAATGTGAATTTATTTATTTTCAGGAGAAAATAGGCCTCAACCACTAACATCAATTATTCAATCCAAGCCTGTAATCACCACATTTTATAACAATTTGTTCCAATTTATTGGTTCCACCGTAATTCTACCCTGCCGTGTCGACAGTCCTACAAAATCGCAAGTTGTTTGGTCAGTTGATACTAAAGCAAATGAAAACTTAGAAATTGTGTACGGAAACAGCAGGCTTAGGGTATGTTGAAGATAATATTTTATATTCTAAAAAGCAAACGACTGTCGTGGCGCAGTGGCACAATGGTTCCCCACTCATGAGAATGAATTATTATTTATAAATATTTTAACTTCTTCGCTCTGGTACGTTGCCCTGCCCCGCGTTGAGTTCTACCACTCAACACGCAACGCCTCGAAATTTCATTATTAGCTAATAACAAACATGGGCAGCGCACCAGGGCATATATTCCTTACTTAATAAATAACTTGTACACTAATGTACGAATAAAAAATACTTAGATAAACTATAACTGAGACGAATACGGTACTCGTGACAAATCTTGTAGTACCTAATTATTGTAAAATTATATTTTTATGGATTTTTGATTGTAATAAATTAAAAAAAACTTACAATTTTACAGATTTTGCCCTCCGGTGACCTTCATATATCAGACGTAACCTTTAACGATATGGGTGGATATACGTGCACCGCTAAAAATGCATTCGGCAAGGACGTGGCTGAAACTTTTCTTTATCTTGTTAAAGTTTGAACATGTGAGTGTTTTTGGTGTTAAATATTGTTTTAATTACAATTAATATTATATTAATACATCCAGTATTAATATAATATTAATTACATTAAATATGAGAGTATCTGGTCTTATTTCTTTGAG
This sequence comes from Heliconius hewitsoni, assembly GCA_018230445.1. Classification (NCBI taxonomy): domain Eukaryota; kingdom Metazoa; phylum Arthropoda; class Insecta; order Lepidoptera; family Nymphalidae; genus Heliconius; species Heliconius hewitsoni. The sequence goes on along the minus strand of DWAN01004517.1, from coordinate 4,511 downwards.
TTTCTTAAACATTTTTATATAATATATGTAATAAAAATATTGTTTTCTACATATTTTTTACATTCATCAAGCTGAAACCTAAGTAAGCATTTTATTTTCCCATTTTTATATAATTTTGATAAATATTGTATTTGTTTCAGATACAAATTAAATGAAGGCCAATTGAGTTACCCGCCGATGATAATGCGATGTTCCTACATTATATATAAATTAAATTAATTTATTTTAGGCTAAGTATCATTTTAGTTATTGCTCATGGTCATAATATTTTTAGAATATCTTTTCAAAAGATCCCAACCAACTGACTACCAAAAGGAGGGAAATGGTATAATTAGTTCGAAAAAAAATATATTAACCTTTCTTCTTTTGATAACCTCAATGAATAAATCACTGAAAGGTATTCAAATTATGTTATTTGAATTTTATATTTGTTCGAGGAACGAGTCATTTCATTCATGAGACTCAGTTGTACGTATAACTTATTCATTATCTTGGTTTCAAAAATATGTAAAATAGGAGGAAAAAGATTAAACAAAGATTTAACTTGTTTTTCCTAACATCATTTTCTTAATAATTGAATAAGTTTACGAAAAGGTTGGGATGCGCTGGTCTAATGTACTTAATTTATTTTTTTTAAACTCAAGATAAGAAAATATATCATTTATATTTAATTATTAATGTTATAAAATAATCAAATTAATTGTTGTACTTAAACGTATAGTATTAATTTTCTATTCAACGATAGATTGCGCTGCTATGTACATGTTAAAAGTTCAACTGATATTTACAGCTAAATCCATTATTTTTTTTCAAACAGTCAAAATTTAAATAATTTTGTTATTACAGTTTTTTGTAAGACTTTTTATTAGAAAAACGTATAATAAAAATCTTTTTAAAAATTGTACCGTATTAAAATACATATTATTTATAGATAAAAACAAAATATACTATAACAATTTTACATGACAATTAATAACTGTATAATTTAATTTTCTAAAATAGATATTTTGACATTTTTTACTCCAACTCGTTTGTCTATTCGACAACAGATGGCGCTAATAGTATAATTTAAAAAATACAGATGTATTATATTGTTTTATTTATTGTTTAGTTATTTGTAAGTGATTGTTATATTATATAACGACATTATATGTTATATTATATATTTTATATAACGACAAAGGCTTATGGTAAGAGCCGTGAGCATGTTACGCCAAGTAATCATATATTTAAGGAAATGAATGTCTACTGTGATTCAATATAATGAACGTTTTAAGATATTTATTTGTTTTTATTAAGAACCTAATCCATTTTTTCTTTGGTTTTTTTAAGAGGGTCTTTTTTTGAAGTAAAAAGAGGGACTAAAAGTTTCAGGAAAATTTTTGAAGAATAGAAAGAATAGTGTTAACATAATTTACTAACATTATAATATTGATAGCATTATTATGTATATTGATAGGTGTCGCTGTGGTTAAGAGGACGTTATTGTTTCCATTACCGGTAATAACAAGAGTAAATAAAATAATAATAATAGCTGTATTTTGTATCTGATTTGTTGGTTCGGCCGACAAAAACTTTATCTTATTTATAACTTATACCTAAGTACAATCAAGCTATTTAAAGAAAACACACAACGTCGGTTGTGAATTTAATTTACACTCGGGAAAATGAATTGTTTCCATTTTATCATCATCTTAAAAAAAAAATTACATTGACATTGATGGTTTCAAGAGTGATATACGACAACATTCTCTCCTACTTAGTAAAATTAATAGCAACAACATTATTCGTAATTGAACACGCAAATTATTTTATTAAAATTTCTATAAAGTCAAACTCAAGCATGCCACTGTAAACGCGAAGGTTGTGGTTTCAATTCCCGCTTAGGTAAATGTATTCTTAATTAACTGTGACGTGCTTTGTCGGAATTATTTTTATTACAAGACACTAAAGTAATATATCACAATTTGACTAGTAAAATAAGAATCTTGTAATGTAAGGCTCGGTTACCACAGCGACCAGAGCGGGTCTGTTCTAGTTATCTGAGTGAAATAATTACAAAATGCAAAACGATTTGTTGGGGGAAAAGTTAACCTTTTTTATTTAAAAATATAATCGAATTAAAAACTTCCTTTTCTTACAGACGTCGCTTAAAAAGAGTGCATTCTGTCTAGGCATGCTTTTTTCTTCCGCTCTTGATCAATCTCTGCTGATTGAAATTTTTGAATCCAATCTTTTGTTTGTAGAAGTAACTAGCTTCTCAGATAGTTCAGTTTTAAAAGAACAATGAATCAGTCCTTATCAATCACTCAGAAAGTCAGTTTCTCGTAGAGAATACTCTCTGTATTCACATATTCTTATAAAAAATAGTAATTGTAAATCATTTATTTTATTTTAGCTAAAATACTGGATTTTTGTATTTTTTTTAAATAGACATGTTTCATCCATTATTATAATTTGAACTGTTTTTTCGATGATACGTTTTTGGCAAGTGGAACTGTTACATATAAATATTTCGTAGACTACTTTGGCTTTTACTTCCAATCAAAGCCACCTATTTAATATATATATAACAATAATATTCAAAAAATACTGTTGAAAAACTAATCAAATCAAAAATTATAATATTATCATTATGTAAAGTAATATTTTAAATTTTATCCTTTGAGACTAATTATTTGTTATATAGTTAAAAAACGACTTGCTTGTTTATTTCCTACCTTATTGCATCATACAAAAAGTCGAATCTAAAATTACAGTTTCTTCCAAGTGTCAATATAAACGTTTTAGTTATTTTGAACTTTATGTCAATATAAATAAAGGATATCGTACTGAAGTGGCATATGTGTAGTTAACCTTTGCAAAATGTTAACCGGTCGAATGAAGTGCATGCTTCAATATTAGAAAATGTATGGGGGCGCTGTTTTCTTAATTATTTTGGATGACTTTATTGAATAATATATTAAATATTTTACGATTCTTCCGCCACTGATATCACTGGCACACAAAGCAGAGACAAATCTACTGGGCTTAGAAAGTTGAAATTTGACGCGTAGGTAGATAAGGGAGTGTAGGGGAGCATTAAGAGAGGACTGCTCAAAATTTCTACGGGAACGAGAAAAAATTATATTGTCCATTTTTCGTATGAAAATCCACTGAAACAAAATTGCGGACGTCTAGTATCTTAAATAAAACAACATCGTTAATTTCTAAGTTTAAGTTTCTCAATTAAATACTATTTATAAACAAAATTCACTTTTAAAATAGCTATAATCATTTCTTACAGAATTGATAGTGTTTTTATGTCTTCTCCTCCTAAATATACATAAATCTTCAAATCTATTAAAGATTGCAAACTATTGTAAATTAGGCGTAAGCTTTTGAAATGTCAAAAGCTTAGTACACTGACCTATTATAATTATTTACAGACTATTTGGTTAAATAAATACTTTAAAACTACATTTTGGAAATTCGACGTAGCCCGATGAGAACGTACCTAGTTAGTCAGAGCGATTGGACGGTTTCGTAATGGCGCAGGTTCAAATCACGCTACGTTAAAATCTTATGTTTCCTGAAAAGTATTTTTCATTCCCAAGTATGGAATTACACTTAAAAAAAAAACTTTAAGATTTATAGATTAAAACAATACTTTAAGACAATTAAATCTTATAGTATTTCACGTTTTACTTTTCCATATTGCATGTTGGTTGATTTGCGAAACGCAACGCCGCCCTTTCTTTGAAAAAGTTGAAAAATATTGAAAAAAAAAACCTCTCGTAAATAAGTATTAATATTTTTGAAAATGGGTGTGAAAGCCACAATATTTTTAATAAATTAACGAAAGTGACTTGGTCGATTTCCCAGAAGCGCAGGTTCAAATCCTGCTAAATATATTTTTTTTAAAAGTTTTCTAAAAATGTATACTTTTATACTAAAACTATTAACCCTCCAGTATTATTAATTAATATTTTTAGTACAAATCCGCTCTATGCATTTCAAGTGAATTCATAGTGAGATAGAACGCGTCGCCTTGAACTGTCGGCATACCTTTCTTTGTTGATCTTCTATATTGTAAATGTAGGTCTAGTGGAAATTAGTATTGCTTAGGACCACTGACACAGTTGTGAAGGTAGCGGCTTCAAATTTTAATTTTAAAATCTGTAAAGACTATTTGATTTAGACATCTGAATGTATGCTTATGAATATACATATGTATATAATGATTAATAATATTTTTGTTAATAATGAAAGGTCATCGCGGTGCAGGGGTAATGTAAGACTGTAAGTGTAATGGTTGTTGGGTCGATTTCCACTCGGACGGGTGAATTATTTATTTTCATGGCTATGGTAACAAAGAGCGGCATTGAATTTCGCCATAAAAATGGTGAACGTGAAGTTTTGAGGCCAGTCGTGGCGTAGATGCACAATGTGTGGTTGTAAAATCGACCGGTTGTGTGTTCGATCCCCACTCGAGGAAATGAAATATTTATTTACATTTATATTTTCATTTC
>DWAN01004516.1:0-12097 GCA_018230445.1 Heliconius hewitsoni | reverse complement strand
GCCCTTGAGCGTACTCAAGTGTTAGAGTCGAAGATTACAATGGACTGTACAAACTGGACTGAAAGTTACAAACATTTCTAGTTCATTTTAATTTATATTAATAAATTTAAGTAACTGCAATTTCCTTTGAGATTATATTTTTCTTTAATTGAGTATAAGTATAATACAAACATTAATAAAAATTATATATAATATATATGTAAAATTACGACTCGACTCGCCCACCGAGGGTTCCCCTGTACTAATTTTAGGATTGACAAACTTAAATTTGTACTATTTTTGTATGAAATGAACTACAATTATAAGTTTGTCTGTGATATAATAATTTTTCATTCCTCGAATTTTATCGTTTGTTTGAACTGCAAGTTGTCGCTTCTTGCCTAATTTCTACGGAAAATACCCCATAGATTTGTGGAATTTTTGGACATTGAACATTTTCGGAAACCCGAGCACTTTGCAGGAGTCCTTAGTTACGAGTAAACTGATACGTATTTCATAACTGTTGATTCACGGGATGTGCTCTATAGGTGTTGATTCCTTGGCTAATTTCATTTTATCGTATCTTTTGATTGAATTGACTTAGAATCTTCATTTTTCTGTACTCCAAATAGCCATCGACTTAAATATTTGCTATCAGTTTTAGCTTGATACCTCTACACAATTTTTTTATAAATGTTGACAGACCAACAATGAAGTGATCCTATAAGGGTACCTTTTTACCTCCTAAGGTATGAAATCCCAAAAAAAGGAAATTGTTTTGTCGATGGTTCTTTTAAGTAATTAATAAAAACATCTTTCGCCAAGAACGAAAATTCAACTAACACTAACCTACTGATATTTCAGGATTCTTAGGGTCAGTTTCACCACTGGTTGATAAAGTCCCGGACAGCCTTATCTGCCAGACAAGCTATAATTTTTGGTTCTGTAGGTCTCGAATAGCAATATCTAGTAAATACACATTTGGCACATGCATTTCATTTTCAGAAACTTATTTATAATTTAAAAATAAACATATCGTGTTAATTATTACCTATTATTATCGTTCATTAATGAGAAAATTATTCTCGAAAATTTTAGAATATTTTGTATTTTCATTTTTTATTTTGAAATTTCATACTGTGTCTGTCATTCGTAACCGGTGAAACATGCCCATAAAATACATATAATAATATTATAATAATATATATTAATATAATAGTATAAATAATATACTAAGGCAAAAAGCGCGGCGTTGAGTTCTACCACTCTAGTAGTCCTCCAGAACCTAGTCGGTCTGTGTAGAATGTCTTAACACTAGGCTCTCTCTGCCTACCCTGCTATATGCTGGATACAGCGTGACGCTGAAAAAAAAATTATGTTATAAATATTGTATTTATTGTATTTTAAGACGCAACAAACGCAGTCCTGTTTACAAAAGAAAATTTTAAAGACATTTTTGAATGAAGAAACGAGCGTATCTTGATGAAGCAATTACTTACCCCAACAGGAAGTCAGTACAACGTATACATTATTTAATTAAGTTTTCCTTTAAAAATTTCCCCCATTTCAGAGAATTTACTGAATAAATAACAAACAATACCATTAACTTCGGGAGTAGAGCTTAATTAGTAAAAAAATACTGCTATTCCCTATCTACTTTTGAGTGTTTTTCTCTCAACAGCTATCTTTAAATGTTTTAACTCTCAAAAGTTTCTACTTTCACTAACTGCTTAGTTAGGGTTAATCAATTCATTAAATATAAGTTCAGATTTATCAGTAGCGATAGATCTCATAAAGAGGTACCTTGGGAGGGTCTTAGAGTGACTCGTCACTGTTATTTTATGACCTTTAATTTTTGCTTTCTTGAAAAATATAATGATATAAAGAAGTCATAATAGATTTATTCCTCGTTTTAGAAATCAAAATTAAATACAGATATTACTGATTGAAAACAGAAGCGTATCCTTTTCAGTTATAATATACATAATAACGATCCTCATGTTATTATGGACAACGGAGTGATTATAGTGTTATATTTCCTTTTCTTCGCTCTGGTGTCGACGGCGGCGTTGAGTTCTACCACTCAATGCCTATAGAATTCGGCAGAAAGTGGGAAACGAGTGTCTTAACACTAGGTTCCCTCTGCCTACTCTGCTGTGTGCGGGATACAGCGTGAAGGTGATGAAGCTCATGTTACTTTTTTAATAAATTCAAAGCTTCTCTTTTTATAAATATCAGGTACTTTCCAATTAAATCTTTAAATAAATATGCTATTATTTCATAAAAAATAAAAACATGCAGCAATTTTAAGAAGAAATTTATTATATCCCATAAAGTATAAAAAATAACACATTATTTTCCAAAAACTTCATCATTCCTAAATACATTTAAACTTTTTAAAACTCTAAAAAGCCTCTTGAAAACTTGAGAAGTCCTTGTTCGAGTGCCATTAAATATGAACATTCGGGTATATTCGTCGTTTTACTTTACTATTGAATATTGGTTCGTCATACTAATAAAAGGATTTTGTGATTCCGTGTTCTAACACGAGAGAAATAATTCTATAAGTATCTTATCTTAAATATTAAATCTTATGGAAATTTCACTTAAGTATGCGTTTTCCAGCCTCAATAACCTAGATCTAATTTTCCCCGAATTCATTTCCATTATTAAGGTTAAGAGCTCTTTGAAATTCATAGCGTTCTAAGCAAACATCAAATTATTAATAGCATTGAAGGCTCATTGTGGAGTACCGTGCACAAGATAAGACACACGCTCAGCTCGTTGCTGAAATCAGCGATCATGGTATCTTTGTCTTTCTTCTGTAACAAAACTTGTAAGATCTTATCACGGTGTTTGCTGACCTGCAAAGTGACGAAGATGGCGAAGATGGAGAATCTCCCTTTCATCTAACACGCGGGTAGTATTATCTCAGTAATATATAATTTTAGTTTGCAACATGATCAATTTTAATTTTATTTTTTAAATGAAAGTAGTAAACGAACAGTTTTAACTCTATCTATCCTGCTTTGTGGCAAAAAACGCGATATTTAGAAATAAGCCTTTTGAATGTTATTAATTTTTACAGACAGACTTCGAAATTTAAATATATATAAATTTAAAACGACATTTTATAGTAATATCAAGATTGCTTCCATATTTCGGTGTGGAGTGACTCTACTGAAACATAAATTTCATGTTTTGTTTAATTGTTTATAGAAATTGCAATACCGACGATAAGTTTCAATTTACTCACCCAGTAACTACTGTATGTATTGCTACTTACTCATGCCTATTTTTTCACCATCCTTACATAACTCAATCTCTCGACGTGCCCAAACCATTTGAGACCATTTTTCTTTTTTTTTTCACTGTGACATCCTTGTTAGAACCTGCCGTTCTGTGTATCACTTTATTAATAACTAGCCTAGCCTGTACCTAGAAGGTCTAATTACGTTTCTTATTAGACGTTCCCAAAAAATAATAGCTTTCCATTTTCAACAATCTACAGTTATTCGCTAATCTTCAAATTTTAATAACCATACGACGATAAGATAAGCAATACTTGGAGTTACCAAATTATAAATTTTCTTTTTCCCTATAATTTTAATGTGTATTACTGTCTGTATGTACACATTTAATTTAATATGTCCGAAGAATATTTATAAAAGTTGATTGTTTTCCTGACGAGGCGCTCTAACCACTAATACGCGGGTTCGAGTCCCGCTACTTTCAAATTTTTATACGTTTTCTACATAAGTATTTTTCTTTCCTAAGTGTAGAATAACACTTTTAAAATGTTAAAATATAATATGTCTATTTATCACTAAGTAATCACAGAATTATACAATATTTTTAAAATAACCGCCACTGAAGCCACTTAATACTCATTTTTCTGGAACTGGGAAGTGAAAGACAGTTATGGGTACATCAATTTTAAGTTTTAATAAAATTATACTTAATACGTACGACTACGACTGTACGACTGTGTGGTAAGTGCCCAAATTCAACGCCGCAATTTGTCTTAGCATAGAAGTAATAGTTTCATTACAAACTTAAAAAGTGTTTCACTACCCCGAGTGGGGATGGAATCCGTTACTATCGTGTTTACAGTCAGAAACTGTGCGACTGCGCCACGAAGGCTTTAGGTGTTTGTTTGGATGGAACCTGTAACTATCGCGTTTACAGTCTGACACTGTGCCACTGCGTCACGACAGTCTTATGTGTTTGTAGTTATTATTACATGCATTACTATTATACACTGTTCTTATTATTTTATTTATTTAGCTTCATGCTGTATCCCGTACGTAGCGGGATGGGCAAAGGGAATCGGCGTACCTAGTGTTAAGATACTCCGTTCCAACTTTCCATTGAATTCTAAGGGCATTGCGTCTTGAGAGGTGGAACTCCAAGCTGGCGCTTTAACTCGTTACCAGAGCAAGGAAATGCCGGTATTAAATATTTAATTTCTTCGAGTGGAAATCTAATCCCATAATCTGTTGCGTTTACATAAGCACGTTCGTGTCCCTAGAACACAACTGGCCCCACACTGATTAAAACTAAACAAAAACATCTAGCTGATGTTCCACTTAACTTTTAAAAATAATTTTAACGTTAACGAAACCACATGCAGAAGCTAGTCCAAAAATAATATCTAGTTTTATATAAACTGTCAGTTGTCATAGTAGCTGTTCTCTGTCTTATAGTGTTTGTGAAATCATCTTTCATCGTGTGTAGTTAAGTAGATAGGTTAGTTATACATACATATATTGAACTACATAATTATTAATTTATGTTACTTTCTTTTTCTTATGATAATATCATTTTAAAAACAATATCTAATATTGAAAAGTAAAATTTACAAAGAAACCAGTTATTTATAGAATTATGTTAAACAACATTCTTTAAAATGGTATTACATACATATATCCCGCACACAGCAGGGTAGGCAGAGAGAACCTAGTGTTAAGACACCCCACTTTCTGCCGAATTCTGGAGGCATTGCGTGTAAATATAAATTTAAGTAAATATTTCATCTCCTCGAGTGGGAATTGAATCTACAACCAGTCGGTTTTACAGTCACACATTGTGCCACTGCGCCACGACTGGCCTCATATCTTATGGTATTACATTTTTATTTTTAAACCAATTGAAATAAAACAAACACTAAATAAAGAATTAAGAGATGCTTGTAAAATACAATAGGGAAAATTGCAATTAAATCGCTTCTGAGACTAGCGCGAACAAACGCACAGACAAACAAAAAAAAAACATTCTTTTTGGTTCTGCTAAATGCCACCAGTTATTGGTAGTAGTTCGATAACAACATATCAAATACATTTGTATATTCAAATATTTCGATAAACGTGGAAATGTATTAAATATGGTAATCAAATAATATAATTTAAAGTTAAAATTCTATAAACCAATTCACTTTTATTACTATTTCAAGAAAACTGTATTCAACTTTAAACTGTTTAAGTAAATTTAGTAGTTTATTTTCATAAAAAATACCACGAATTGGGGGCAAAAGTATTTTTAAATAATTATTATTATTGTCTGCTTTCCAAATAAATAAATATTTTCTCCCTATTGCTATATAGATAAGCAAAAATCGATTAACAATAAAGTTATTGGTTGTATTTATTAGAATCATATGTTGTGATGATGTAAAAATTGTATTTGTCAATAATAACCTCTGAACTGTCGATAACGCGAATTATTCGGCTCCAAGAATTCACTTGTATACTAAATGTCAGTATCAGTTATAACTTCCACGTCGAGTTATTTACGCATAATATTTTAGTAAAAATGAACTCTATTAGAATTTTCTCCAGAAATATGAGTCGAAAATGGGAACCTTTGAAAAAAGTGGGAATAATTGGAGTGCCGTTCGAGAAAGGACAAAAAAAGTACGGTGTTAGTGTAGCACCGGCGGCTGTGAGGTCGGCGGGTCTCATAGACCAACTTCGAGAAATAGGTACCTATGTTTTACTTAATTACCTATTGATAAAAAATATCAAAGAATATATTTTTTAAATACGCTATAAATATGCATATAAATTACAAAGACTAATTATGTTTTATAACACCGATAACGTTAATGTATCGAGTTAAGATAACACATCTTTTTCTCTCTCTAAATGATGATGATTTTCTGTGCAATAACTAATTACATTATATTTTTATGTTTAGACGTATCGCACCTTTAGAATTACAGGGACCTAATCAAAAAAACCATGATTTTGAGTTCTTGTCAGAAATTGACCTTGTTCCCCGCTTTCCGCCTCCAAAGGTCGGCGGAAAGCGGGGAACCAAGTTTTAATTCTAAGTTCCCTCTGCCTACCCTGCTGTGTACGTGCGTCGTTTTAGGTCAATTTCTGACAGGAACTCAAAATCATGGTTTTTTTGATTAGGTCACTATAATTCTAAAGGTGCGATATATTATTTTAGAGGTGTTTCTGAGAACGACAATGATACCTGATGAGTTTTACGAAAAGATTATTCTTCAAGACATTCATTCAGACACACAAAAAAATGTTCCATTCAATTTCTTCAAATCTTTCTTTCGATCAACTATCAATGGGTAGTTGATAGAAGCGTTAGTTCAGGAAACGTCTGCATACAGACAGACAGAAATTTAAAAAATGGTAGATTCATATTCTATTGTTTATTTTTAACCTGTATATAGGGACACATTGTTTTTTGGCAAATATATTCAGTGTACAGACACATTTACTTTTTTATTATTATATTCTAGACGGATTAGACGTTAGAGATTACGGTGACACCAACATTCCAGCTAGCGATGTATCAGTAAATATAGACAACATGGAGCATCTCTCACTCGTGTCCGCCTGCAACAAGAACGTCTCTGACAAGGTATCGGAAGTGCTGAACGACGGGCGGATAGCCGTTACGATCGGAGGCGACCATTCTATAGGACTTGGTAAGAATAATTCAACGGCGAACGGAGTGTCTTAACACTAGGTTCCCTCCGCCTACCCTTCTGTATGCGGGATACAGCGTGAAATTAATAAAAAACTGATCAAAAGAATAATTCAATTACACACCCAAACATTCTCTCCACAAAAGAGATATTATAAAATATAATCATCTCCTCTATATTTTGTATATTGAAATATTGTACAAACATCACAAGTTACTAATAATAAATACATTACAACGACTATCGTAATATAAAATATGATTTGTCAGAGTAGGCGTGTTCATCAAGCAACGGAAACTCAACACCGCCCTTTGCCCGAGTGTTAATCGAACCCACAACTGTCGCGTTTACAGTCACACGGTAGAGCCACTGCGCCACAAATTCCTCGATAACTTCAATAAACTTCAATAAAGAAATCAAGCATTCATGCTAGTATATTATGATTATATCCAGGCACAGTCGACGGCCACTACAAGGTAAACGAGGATATGATTCTAATCTGGGTGGACGCGCACGCGGACATCAATACCAATAAAACGTCAGGGTCCGGCTCCGTCCACGGCATGCCCGTCGCGCTGCTCGTCAGGGAGCTGTCGGACTACTGGCCGTATCTGCCAACAATGGATTGGCAGGTGCCAAAGTAAATTTACAATTCTAGATTTGTTATATGAATTGACACAATTTGGTTTAAAGTTACCTACTATTATATTATGTAGTTTGAAAGTATTATTATTTTTTATAATTTTTTCGTTAACCTGCTTATATTCGTTGTTTGTTTTCGCTGATAAACTGATAATGGAGACCATTTATAAAAATACACAGTTTTACTTTATTTAAATGAGCATGTCTACCGTATTTTATCATATTAATGGAAAGAATTATATTGTTTGGTAATTACACCATGTTTTTCGATTAAAAGACTTGTAGTAAAATCAAACGCCGCCGTTCTATCTTAAGTTGGAGGCTTTATAGGATAAATAATAGTATTTAAAATTATTATTTATTAATATATCCACAGATTTTCCATAAGGAATCTGGGCTATGTGGGATTACGATCTGTTGATAAATATGAGAGGCTGGCAATAGAAAAATACGACGTGCCAGCGTTCACAATGGAGGATATCGACGAGTGAGTTAAATATTTACATCACTAAGCGATACCGGGCTGAAAGTAAATGTTTCAAAGTGCTCGCGCTTTATCTTGAAAAGATTACACAGTGTTTACTCGTTACAAGTAAATAAAACCTAAATGATGCCATTTTTTACATTTCTGAAGTATGAAATACATACTATGATATCAGGGTGTGACTTTAACGCGACGGCTGTGAGTTCGATTCCCATCCGAGTGAATAAATTATTAGTTCCTAGTATTTTCATTTCTTCGCCCTGGCACTAAAGCAAAACTAAGGCATTGAGTTCTGCAACTCAACACGCAATACCTCAAAATATTCGCCTCTGCCTAACCTGTTGTGCGGATATTGCATGAAGCTGATTTAATTTTTTTTTATTTCATACTGATTAAAAAATTAGTAGTAGTAATTAGTGTTAGAGGCCAGTCGTGGCGCAGCGACACTAATTGACTGTAAAACCGACTGGTTGTGGGTATCGAACCCACTCGAGTTACTAGGAGTGATCATTTAACAAGAAAGAATGTTTTTAATAAATATTTTTAAGTTTAATTTCACACTAAGGTAAGGTTGGACTCTCATTATTTACATAATTTTCGGGAGATTTTCTAAAATATGGCACGATTGTAGTTTTTTGAATTTACTATAATTATATAATTGGCTTCAAATTCCACTTCACAAAAAAATCTATTAAAAGTGTATTCCGGGTCTGATAACTGCCATGGAGTGCTGCGTTAAGTCATAAGGTCATAATTCAATATATCGTTCAGAGGCTCAAAGCATTTATTTTATAAATTTACGAAAAAAAAAAGTTGAAATTAAGTAAAAGCCGATATTATACAAGTAATATCTATGTATATATAAAGTTATGAATAATGAAATATTGAAAGATATTTAATATTTTCATTTCCTTGTTCTGGTAACGGACAAAAATCGTTACGTAAGCAAAAAAGAGTTATACCAGTTTAATCCCTTAGAGAGAAAAATAAATATTGAAATATTATATTGAAATCTGTTCGCCGGGAACAAAATCAAAGTCAGCGCGAGCGTTCGAGTAATTCTACTGATAGCGTGATTTAAAGGCACGTACAGTGCCTTCGATACTTGATAATATTTTTTTGGATATGTATTTCATACGATATACCATATATAAAGTATTATTTACTAAGTATGGATAAATTTTAAGTTACGTTATATACGTATGTATTCTGACGGGCGAACCAACAAATCAGACACAAAACACCAGCTTTAATAATTATTCAGTCTCGTTACACGCAATCCAATTCTATTTATAATTACAATATTTTAATACTAATTCTAATAACGACTTTCGTCGACAGTATTTTAGAACGTAATGAACACGAGTGCATATTTTCGAATGGACTTTATTGTTGTTGACCTGGACTGGTCTTGACAGAGTCACCGGGCGGGGATGGGCGAAAGTAGCTCGCCAGTGAAGAAAACGAGTACGAGCTTCCATGGACGCTCCTGAAGAGTTGACGATCGCAGAGGAATGCCTTGCGTACGCTGATCAGGGGGGTGAGAAGCGTACTTACACGCTTTGACTATGAATGGGTTAGAGTGGGAATCTGCAGGCTAGTAGCGCTTGTAGAATTCCTTTAACGATTATAATTCTATAAATCTTTGTGTAAGTCCACGTTGTGTATATACCATGGGCATCCGGATGCCATACGGAGGAATTTGTTTTGGAATCTCTGAAGGAGGCCTATCTTGGTAGAGTAGTGAGATTTTAGTCCGCTTGCAAATGAGTAGGTACAGCCTGCTCATGGCGTATGTAGCCTTGTTTCTAACATATCTTATGTGGGGCCGTGAAGAGTTTCGAGTCTAGTACGACGCCTAAGTGTTTGAACTTGGATTCCCATTTCCATTCCATCGGTTTGCCTTATATGTAAATAGTCGAGACGGTCTCGTAACGCTTACGAGGAAGGAGGACAGCTAAGCTTTTCTCCGGGTTAACCTCAAACTACCCCTTGCTGAACCAAGCCATCTAGGGCGTCGACAACTCGTTGCAGTCTTTCGGCTAGGATCCAAGCGGAGCGATCCCTGGTGTAAAGGGCGGTGTCGTCGGCATATATCGCAAGTTCGACTTTATCTGTACGCAGAGCTTCACGTGAACGGGTCTAAAGGACGATAGTGTCCCTTCTAATCTATGTATACCTACGTGCTGCTAATATATCTATCTATTATCCTACGTGCGATTCCACAGGTATTCCCGAATGATGTGAACGTAACGTAAGGAGTAAACTTATGTCGATTTTCGAGAAGTCATTTTGAGGTAGATTGTGTGAATGTTAATTTAGAGGTAGACTAAAGCTATACTCATTGGTTGAAAATATTAAATATTTCATTTCGACCAGTGGAAATCGAACCTACAACCTGTCGCATCTACAGTCACATACAGTTGTGCACCCCTGCGCCACGACTTACGTTACTTTTTTTGTGAAATAAAACATATGACTTTTTTTTCAGATACGGCATCCATAAATCTATAAACCATGTCCTTAAAAAAATCGATCCAGAAGGAAATAAGCCTATTCACGTGAGCTTTGATATCGACTCTTTAGATGCAATGGTTGCACCCAGCACTGGCACTCCTGGTATTTTTTTTTAAATGAAACAATTTTCGTAGTTTTTAATTAAATTAAACTCCACAAATGAAACTCATAAGGTATATTCTAGAATACTATACGGAAGTATCTAATTTGATTAATATCACAGAGTTATTATTTGAATGAATAAAAAATAAATCAGCTTCACGCTGTATCCCGCATATAGCAGGGTAGGCAGAGGGAACCTAATGTTTAGACACTGAGTGGCAGAATTCAACGCCGCGCTTTGCCTTGATACCAAAGCGAAGAAATGGAAATATAAATTTAAATAAATATCTCAACTCTTCGAGTGGGACTCGAACTATTTATTTAAATAACAAGATTCAGATAGCCCATCCACAAATAAATAAAACATCCTACGTTTCAGTCCACGGCGGCCTCACACTCAGAGAAGCTATCAACTTGATGGAGATTATACACGGGACGGGCCGACTAAGAGCCTTTGATCTTGTAGAAATCAATCCGGCTCTCGGTAGCGATGCCGACAGAAAGAGAACTGTCGAAGCTGGGATTTGCGTGCTGAGAGCCGCCTTAGGCTTCTCCAGAAGAGGCACCACACCACGCGGTGTTCTCGATTTACCCGTGCAAACGCCACCAAAGTAAAATGCGTGTGGAAATGGCAATTTGAATAATTTATTTGAATGTATTTAATAAAATTGTTATAAGGAAAACGTTTGGTTTTTTAATAAGGCCTGATTTCACACAGTAATTAAGTTACACTACATATAAAATTAAGCGAATCCTATATTTAATTTCTAAAAGTCCAGTTTTAGTATAACAAGAAAGGTATCCGTAGGTAGCAAGAGAAAACTGAATTCTTGCTGCCTACGGATTGTCGGTATTATCATTCTAATCTTGATTTGATAGACTAATTTGAACAATTTGTGATGATTATTTTATGTACTGTATATTACTTACTAGCAAATTGTAAAAAAGATACATGCTACGTTCGATGGTACCTTACTAGGTACCATCGAATTTAGCATGTATATTTTTTAACCATTCTCTGAAAGCCGTTTTCAGTATCAGCATACTCATATAACGTTTCAAGTGACCGTCAGTATTGTGAACATCTGGAAATCTTTAGGAACTTAGAGGTCGATACAACATAGGTACCTTCAAAAAACCTCTTCACCTTAAAAGCTGCCACTTACCTGTAGCTTCTCTGGTATTACACGTATGGAGAAGACTAGGCAAATAAACAATTTGCCTAGTCTTTTCCATAAAACTAATATTAGACTGATTTAATGCCAGACGAAAATTCTTGTAAATATTAGAAAATAATTTTTTATCCTATATATATATAGTTATTGATAATATATAAATAGTTCACATAAACCATCGGTTTACAATTGCATGAATTCCTTTTGGTCGTCGAAAATGGAAGGATTACATACAAAACTATAAAGAAG
>DWAN01004515.1:0-12098 GCA_018230445.1 Heliconius hewitsoni | reverse complement strand
ATATAAATTTAAGTAAATATTTCATCTCCTCGAATGGGGATCGAACCCACAACCAATTGGTCTTACAGTCACACTTCGTGCTACTGTGCCAAGACGGGCTTGGATATCATATATTCTAATATATATCTAAAAAATAAAACTTTCCGATAGAAAGTCACCCCACAAAAAAGATAATTTACTTATATCCAGCCATCCAAGACATTACCATCTAACAAGACACAATAGCGTCGGTGTCCTCCCAAATACCACGACCAGCCACATTAGGCCTGTATCTCCCTAGCTTTGCTTTATATTTTGCAACAAATGAGACAATTTAAAATAATTTTCGGTTATAAAATCGACGTTAAATATAATATTATAATAATATATTGATATGTGAATATTAAATTTTGTATAATACAATTTATAATAAGTATTGCATAGGTTCTTAGGTTTTACTGATATGATAACTGACGCTAGAAACAAGATTTTCCATTCACAAATACTTAAATGCTAACTATATAACTGACTGTTTTTGTTTTCAATATCAAATAATCTAAGAATGTAAAATAATAAATAATTTATAATATCAAATGATTTTAGTTGAGAACAAAAATTATTTACTATATTAATAAAATAAATATGAAATAAAATTGTATATTAAAAATTATTTAATTATCCATACATTTATTCAGACGCGCCTACTTTAAAAATTAAATTATATTATATTATAGCACAAATCATTCGTTCTAATATAAATATAATTATAATAAGTATAAAAAATTTAACGTAGCAGGATTTTAAACCTCGCCTCTTAGAAAACGTTCAAAACAGGTAAAAAATTTAGATTTTTCTAAAATTAGTAGTCCTTCTCAAGTGTAAAACAAATTATTAAGAAAAAATACATATACTATCTAATGTCACTGACACAGTATAGTCAATCCACATCGAGATGGGTCAAGCTACCCTGGCACCACCCACTCGGTGTCACCGTCGTTGCCAGTGATTGATGACGGAGGCGTGGCAAATCCAATCATTATCTGTGATGCATGGCTTTGTACATCACTACTTTGCAATTTGCCATAAATTAAAAAAAAAACTTTCCTAAATTGTAAAATTACGTACCAACGTATTTTTTTAATTTAGACATAGGTTACTTTAAAAAAAAATAATATAATATATGCCTAACCGACTTCAAATAGAGAATAATTAAGAGGTTATCATTATTCTTAAGGTAAACTAACTGTCGGCTGTTTCTTTTTTTTTACACCTAATCTATTTATTTAGGACACTTCATAGAAATACGTCACTACATTGTCATATAAACTATAATGTTTGCTAGTTTTGTGATTAGAGATAAAAAAATATTTTAAATTTTATTGTAACAAATTCAATCGTTATATATGTTGTTTATAAAAACAAAACATTTAATTTTGGATTTTCGAGTTTGAAAATTGATTGATTTTTAGTTTAACTTTTAATTGACAGATACATATCTATCTCATATATTGAACATTTTAAAAGGCACACCCCTAATAAATTATAAAGAAAAGTATTTTAAATTTCTCTCTACCCACCTTTTAAAAAGCGGCACAAAGCGTGACGCTAGAATAAAATCAAATTAAAAAAAATTTAATACCCTTAAGACATTACGTCTTCTAAGTTATATGCAAATGCTAAACAATATAATTATCTTGAGATAAAAACTACAATTATTTCTTCAGCTTCACATAAACACTCGAACATTGTATTATTTATCTTATTATATAACATCAAGGAACGATTATATATCATTACTGTGTATATAATCGTAAGTTTATAATTAAAATTTAATTTCAGTTAATAACATCTTTAAAAGACAATTATTTAAAAAAAACTACAGTAAAAAATATGCGTGAAGCTTAGTATAAAATTGGTAATGGTACATGTACATATAGTTTTCTCAAAGCGACTGAGCGCGGTCGTTGTAGGTTTAAATTTATTTTAGAGAATCCTTATACTGTTAAGGAACATTAGATTTAAGAAACCAAAATAAAAGTGTTTCTAAATAGACAGAAAGACAAAAAAAAATACGGGTTGGCTAGATATAAATTATAAAATCACTTAGTACAAGTTCATATTACCCTATATTAAGATACAGGCAGACAAAAAGCTCTTTTACACACTAACCATTGTTCAAGTAATTAAAACATAAAATTATATTCAAACATACCATCATATGAAAGGTTGCTATCTTCTAAAGCCTCTGATTTTAAATTCAAGAGTTCTCTTAAGCGAAGCCTCCATATGTAACCCTCTGAACTACCCTTTGATCTCTAGTATTTCTTTTTACTCTCTCCTAATTACCGCGTCCTAAGATCACTTTAATTACACCGAGCTTTACTCCACTCTCCACTGAATACCGTAAGAGACTGAGACTTGCAAAAAAATTGCCATCTGCATTTGATAATAGAATACATTATTACCGACCCTCGAATAATTAAAAATACGCGTGAACTCAAATAATCATGAATTAACCCTTTGCATGCAAATTAGTTTTGGGATGCGACGAAAAAATCACAACCGGTCTCGTTTCCAGGTGTTATTATTTTAGCGTTTTATTTTGTTCATACGCGTACATTGTATATATTTAAATTATTGTATTATTTTTGGTGATATTTGAAGCTTACACTTTTTTTAATTCTATGCTCACTACTCGCATGATAATATATGTAGTATATAATTCAGGATGAAATTTTTATTTTCTAATCTGCACACATTTTGTTTTGTCTTACCAAAGCTGAACAGTTACGTTACAAAAATAAATTTCCTCAAAGAGAAAGCCTATTCACAACTATCGTATATAGCCATGTTTTCCTCAACTGTACACGTTTTTTAGAGCAAAATGTAAAATAATATTTATATTTTTGCTTTTATGATCTTATGTTCAACCTTTACGTACTCACATATATATAGCTAATATTAATTAAAATAAATCTTCAATTGTTTAATGCAAAATACACAATACAATCGTAAATGCGTATGTTTTTTACAACTTTATTTTTAACTGATGTGAATGAATGAAACGAACTTCTAACGATAAAACGTGCATCTAACATTAATGCATTTGAATATTCTAAAAAAACTAATACAATCTTTTGTCTTGATTTAAATTATTGAATAAGAAAAGAAAAGTATAGAGTAAAACAGTGGCAGAAACGGAAATTCTTTCAAAGATCACCTACCCACCTGCCGCAGGGGGACAAAATTTGAATTTGAATGCAGACGCGGAAGGGTTAAGACGTTTGCTTTTTGTACTGAACTGTGTTTGAAATTCTTCACTTCATTTGTCAATGTATGCAATTTTCAACGTTATTATTATGATTTAGAGATTATTTTCTTATGATCTGAACATTTTTTAATTAATTATATTTCGTTACTTTAAAAAAATCTTGCTCTGCTTGATATCTGTATAATTAACAGAATATCTATATACTAAACTTTTGTTTAACATTTTACTCTAAATTAGACAAAAAGGAAAAGAAAAAGGAGAAGAAAAAGGACATGAAATACAAAGGAACGTACATTTCAGGCCCCGTCTTTTGTTCAGAATATAAATATAATTTTAAGAAAAATGTAAAACAATATAATACTTTAGTTTTTTCCTATATCAGACACAATTAGCATATTGGACTTAATTTTGACATCTCATCTACAAACAACGACCAACCCCAACAATTACCTCACAAAGACAAGATTCTTACATACAAATACATAAACTTTCTCACGATTCGAGACATCCATGAATACATTAACGTGTTATTAAGAAAAAAATCTTTTATCTATTGAAATCATTCCTTATACTGGTAAAAATTTAATTTGAATAAGAAAAAATTGTGTAAGGGTTAAGCATTATTCGAAGTGTCAAAATTGCTCTTCGGCATCCTGTTGCAGATGGCTCATTTGAATATTGAGTACAGATCTATTTTGCATGTCTATATCCGTTTTAAATTTTCTTAGTATTTTTACAAAGGACTATTTTAACTTTTCGCACGGTGAAGGGTTGTAAAAGTCGTCCCTCAATATAGATTGTATGGTAATGAGATTAAATATTTTCGTTTTGCTGTCATATTTTGTTGTTTATAGTGTTCTTATATATTTCTTTGTCAGGATGATACATGTTCATTCAGGGTGTTCCCACGAAAGTGTGATCTTAGTTTTAGTTAAATTTTAAGTGTGAGTACAGAAAATACACCTTAGTTAATTTTAATGTAAATTATCTTATCATAATAATATTTTCTTTATGTAGCCAACAACTATTTTTTTTTTACATTAAAAAACTTAAATTTAACTTTTTGCTTCACACTGTAACCCACACTTAGCAGGGTAGGCAGAGGAAATCTAGGAACCTAGTATTAAGACACTCTCGCGCCGAATTCTTGAGGCATTGTGTGTTCAGTGGCGGAACTCAACGCCGCATTTTGTCTCGTTCCCACATCGAAGTACTTAAATCAAATGATTAAATTATATATATTTAATTTCTCCAAATAAAAATGTTATAAAATATTCTCAAAAAAACGATATAAAAATATTAAGCAAATGTTACTTCAGTTCAAAAACTTATGACAACTAAACTTTTGTATAAAAAATAAATTAAAATAAATATACAAATTCAATGAGCAAAATGTGAAAATAACAAACTCCTACTTCATATTTTAAAATGATCAATACATTGTACAATCAATTGTTCTTCAATTAAATTAATGCAAATATTTTTTTATTTATTCATATTAAATGAATTAAAAGCAATAAAATATGATCATCGGACACGCGAGCACTCCATTATAAATAAAGACAAGATTAATTACATATTACAATAACAATAAAAATCGATATATTTATCGATACGATAATATAAATAGTTGGCACATAATAAAATGGGTTTGAATAAATTAGTTCGATTGTCTGAGTGTTTTACAATTTTTTTTTGTCTATTTCTATAAGCGTAGGCAATAAATCAATGTGGTTTTTTGTAATATAGAAATTCGGGGGTTTGTAACGTAAATCGGAATAAGAGTAGAAAACTAGTGATATGTTTGTTTCTTCGTTTTAGATTTTTCTTTATTTAGAGATACTAAATGTTATTATAATACTTACATCTATAATCTCAAATAGGGACAGTTTAGAGATAATAAAATAGAGATCTCTTTATTCTTAATTTTCCATTTATTTGAAGATAGAAATTATAGAAGCAAAAGAAATTGAACCCACATCCGACGGTTTCGTTGAAACTCATTTGAAAATAAGCAGTCATAGGCAGAGTATAACAAAGCTAGGTCTCCAAAGAAAACTATTAAATTTTATTTTACTAAAATAAATATTATTTTAAATTACTCCAACATATCCATATAAAAACCTATCAATTTAAAATAATATTTAAAAATTCAAACTAACGTTCATTTTCTTTTTTAAAATGCGACCGAGACATTCTTGTTTTCGCAATATTAAACATGAGCGTTAATACTAAAAAAGGTCTCAAATGGAAGGGAAATAAATTGTTTCCAGCAAGACATTTTAATTCAAGTTAATCGTTCGTGTCTAACCTCTGAAATATATCTGCTGTAGCGTCTTTCTTATTTACGAATGATTACCGTTTTGGTAAATATGTGTACTTTTTTTCTTTTGTCTACTTGTTTTGGGATTAAGTTATTTTTAATGTGTATTTGATAAGTTGTGGGTTCAAATATAGACGAATGATGTGGAATACATATGTGAAGAGAGAAGATTAGTGAGACTTATCTCTTTTTTTCGTGTGAATAATTTTCTAGTTCCGTAATTTTTCTAATTAGTAGAGGAAGCCTTACTGCTTAAAATATTGTACAATCTAAATATATTTGTATTAATTTGAAAAGCCAAACCCAAAATATGTGCTTAAAATGAAATTGTTAAATAAACAAATATGATCCTTATAAATCCTACATCATAAGATACCATTTTTTTTAATAAAAATCAAGCTTAAAACGCTTATAATTACAAACACACCAAAATCTAACATTAAAAATAATTCAACAGCAAGGCACTCAGTAACAATAAAACATTATGCCAGTAGAATCAAAAAATAAAAAAGTAGTATGTGCTATCCACATACATACATCCGCACAGCATTTGCATACATTAAGAGACAAAGGGCGAAACGTCATAATTTTGATATTTAATTTTTTACAGTTACAAGTACCGGTTTTTGTCTATTGTCACGTGTATAAAATATTTAAATTGAAAACAAAATCGTCGGGTCGAAACAATAAGCGCACCTTTTTGTGCGGACATGTTCGCCGTGGTGATGTTTTGTCGTATGTTTTGAGAATAGACCCCTCTATGAGCGAAATTATGGTTTACTTTGGAGTAATTTGATAGAATAACGTGAAAATTAGTTGTAACAGCACGAAAATTATGATTTGGAGGAGTAGACAGACTGACAGACAACGCACAGACAGACTTATAGTTTATATTGTATCAATTATTAACAAATTATAAGCATATTTTTATTTTATTTTTGTATATCTAGTAACATTCATTCTTTAGGCATATTATTTGAAATATATTTTTTTTTCCACGCGGAATATGGGAAAATTACAGAAAGAATTTACTTCTCCTCCTTTCTCGTTATTTTCTTTAATACAATTTTCCATTTTTTTATTATACCTACTTAAAAAATCGATAACCGTTACAACAACATAAATTAAAACCGATCACCAAATATGCAAATGTAAAGGTGTCGAAGATTAGTATCTTTTTGTCATTCGCACATTCGCTACAGCGCTCTGTTTGTACGCGATTCGGCACGGACCGGTGTTGTATCTTATTAATATGCGTGTTTATGTTTTGATTACTATTCAAGGATCAAGGTTCGAGGATGGTGCTGATGACACAGTGGTGAAAATTTAGTGTGTGTGGATGTTTGAAAACGGCGTTAAGTTCTGCCACTCAACACACCATTCCTTCTGAATTCGGTAGATAATGGGGAACGGAGTATCTTTACACTGTCTTGCCTCTGCATACCCTGCTGTGTGCGGGAAACAGCGTGCAACAGCAAGTTGGTACTTTTAATGCTTTATCAAATTCAAAGTATTCTTTATTAGAATAAATTTGTTTTAACACTAGATTTCCCCTGCCTACACTGTCTATTAAATTTTGACGATTTTTTAAACTCACTTCTCCACTCTCCGCCTGAATTTCGGGGATTCCATATTGAAAGGCGGAACTCAACGCCGCGCTTTGTGTGACCATTGCGCAGCGCTGGGGTAACCCCGTGAAGAAAAATATAATTAAAACCAAACCTACAACACATACATACACAATTCCACAGTCGCATTTTTGCTTAGATTGTTTTAAGCTAAAGAAAATTAATTGATAAGTCATTTATAATTTTTTTCTATTTAAATTGATGTATATTTTATTATTTGATATTTTGATTATGAATCTTATATTTTGTTATTGTATATAGAAGTATATGTATGTGGTAATTATATATTATATACATACATAAGGTTTTCTTTTATTTGCAACTATCGTATAGCAGTTGAAGATAGAGATACATTGAATAAAGACAAATTTTAAAGACTGGCTGGTCTTTTCCAAGTTTCGCGTACTTGTTCTATATAAAATTCTTCCATTCTACTGTCCATTCCAGTTCTCATTAGAATTTCGAGATATATTCTCTTAATACTCCCATACAATTCCCAAGAAATTCACATGCCAAATGCCAATGTTCTACGACACGAAATTTCGTCTGTGCGCTGTCTGTCAATCACGGAGTACCAGAAGAATTATATATTTAAATATGTATAAAACAATAGCGAAATCTAATACAATACTGATAACGCCGGTAAATAACACTATAAAAGACACATTACAATTCCAAATAAAATACAAACGAAAAACAAAAATATAAACAAGAAAAAAACGCAACCGTATTATCCATAAACATGTCTTTAAAAAGCTACCTGAACGAAAGCATGTGCTGAAAAATCAATACTGAGCGTGTCGCGGACGCGTGATCCCAACGAAAAACTACTAGGACCCCCCACGCCGCCGCGGATTTTTCTTCACCCCAACCCCCTAACTCGGGGGACCGAGGGAATGACGCAAAAAGATGCCGGATTTTTTCCTATAGCTTGTGTGTTTTTGTTGACTGTACGACTCTACATCGAAAAACGACTCTACATATAAAAAAATAGAGTTCAAACGTGAAAATTTTGCATTGTGACATATAAACAATTGTTTCTTATATAACTACGTACGATTTTCTACTTAATTTAATAGGTGATAGAGACGGTTCTTGTGTGTGTTTTGGCTTGGTTAGGGAAGGTTCGCTCGAATGCCTAATGACTTCTTATGATTTGATGTCATGTAACGTGTAGGTTTCGTCTTTATTTGACTTGAGTTCAACGAATTGTGTATTCGGAACAGGAATCGGGAATTGGTAGAGTTTCGCAAAACGTACACGTTCTACGTTGCATTGAAATTATTTCTTGCTCTAACTTTTCCATGTAATGTAATGTGATGAAATTAAATTGTATGTAGAGTTCCAAATGTTTCCGACATAGAATATATTAGACATTTTCTTAATTATTTTTTTCTTAGTTATCGTAGTAGGTAGAGTGAACGCAGTGTAATATCAGTTCACTCAAATATATTGTGGAATCATACAACATCATAATAGAGTTATTTCGAAAATGTCATAATTGAAATAGAAAATAATAGTATTTTTTCGATGAACAAATTGTATGAAATATATTTATTGCAAATTTTGTGCAAATGTTGCAAATTTTTTGATTGATTTCCATAAAATATTAATAGTTACTAGGAAAACACGGATTAAAAATATAGTAAGTTAAAATTATGTAAGTAAAGAACATTGTTCTTCACAAACATTTTGCTTATAATTGCTTATACAATTTTGTCTATGAAGCATTCACTCTTGATTTATTCCGATTTTGAGACATTTCTACAAAAATGTCAAGTTTTTTTATAGTATAATTTTTATTATTATGGAATAACTTTTCATTGAACAAACAACTTATTATGAGATGAGACATTTTGTTATTTATGTACAAATATATATTCTCTGATCAAATATTAATTAGAAATAAAAAAAAATATCCAAGTGAGGGCACAAAATGTGACTGTAAAATCGACTGGTTGTGGATTCGATCCCTACTCGAGAAGATTAAATATTTATTTCAATATATATTTCTATTTCTTCGTTCTAGTGTCGAGGCAAAGCACGGCGTTGAGTGTCGCCACTCAACTCGCAATGCCTCCGGAATCCGGCGGAAAGTAGGGAACGGAGTGCGGGATACAGCGTGAAGCTGATAAAACAAAAAATTTAACATTTTAAACCCATGACATGAGAGTAAAACTAGCCCATCTTAAGCTTATTAGCATTATTTTCTGTTCCCACAAAGTGTATGAGAAATGTGACCATAAAATCAAATTTATTGTAAACTGTGAAAAGTAAACAGTTACTTCTACTGATTTATTATAGTCATCACTCCGTACATGGATAATATCTTATCTCGTTATCAAAATCTTGAAAGAAATCTTTATACGGTAGGGAAGGCTAGAGTCTCAGATGCACTATAAGCCTACAACATAATATTTGCATGTATAATTAAGAAAAACGAAGCCGTCGTGCCGTAGCGGCACAGTGGTTAGAATCAGCAGCATGACGGTTGTTGGTTTGGTTTCTGTTTGGGATAATAATTATTTCGTTGTCCTTGCTCAAGTTAGGTTCAGGTAACAAGACAAAACGCTGCATTGAGTTTCGCTACTCAACATACAATGTCTTGAAAATAAGGAGAAAGATGAGGTACACTGTGTCTAACACTAGGTTCCCTCTACCTACTCTGCTAAAAAATATTAAAAACTAATTCAGAAAAGAAACTGTAAGTGAACTGTTATTTTAACGATCACTCTTGGCACTATTCACTGGTTGTGTTCCCGGTTCGGGCAATTACATATTTGAACTCATCACATTCTATAATTTTTAAGGTTCCGTACCTAAAAAGGGTAAATATTATTTATATTAGTACAATTCCCTATTAGTAAGGCGCTGTCTGTCTGTCCGCCTGTCACCAGATTGTATCTCAGGAATCATAATAGTTGGACAGTTGAAATTCTCACAGATATTGATTGTTGCTGCAACAAATACAGTGAATAAAAATTTTATACAATAAATGTTTAAGGATGTTTTGTACGGAACCCTCCGTGCGCTAGTTCAACATACACTTGGCCGGTGTTTTTTTTAATTTAAGCGATAAGTCCAGATACATATGCACATATATTGTAATTAATTAATTAGATTTTGCAATCAAGAAAAGCTTCTTTATATTACAAAAAAAAACTCATTGAATGCTTTATATAATAAAAAAAAGTTCTACATTTAAAACGATACACCAAACAAGACCGTCACAGCCGACCCCACACTATAATTGCTACACTATACACTCAGAAAATGGTGTTCAAAACATAAAAAAAAGTCATAAAACTAAAATTATACGCATTTACTATGGGCAGATAGAATAATGAAATAAATTACATTAGGCGCGATAGAAATCTATTCACGCTAGCGACTCGGGTGAGAGATAGCCGATCTAAATAACTATTGGTCATCGAATGCATTGGTCTATGTATACTTTATGTACATATATTTACATTTAATTATTGCTTTTATTGCATGTTTTGATTAGGTATAATATATTAATTATTTTATAGCGTAGTTAGCTTAACGCTGTATTCCGCATATAGTAGAGTAGGTCGAGGCATGGGAACCTAGTGTTAAGGCACGGCGTTCTCATTAAGAGACTTTTGTCCCCTATTTTCCACCACGATTCACGCTTTTCACCGTATACCAGGGAAGACAGAAGGAACTTAGCGTTAAGACACTCCGTTCCACACAAATTCAAGACATTGTCTATTAAGCAGCGTGAGGTTCCCTCTGCCTACCCTGTTTTGAAATACAGCGTAAGGCTAAAAGAATGTATAAAACTTAATCCAAATAATTTATTACACACGTAGCAGATAATTTCAAAAGTAAATTAGTTCCATCAGAATAATTTCTTGAAATATTTCAATTGACAGGCAAATCTAAAATAACATATCCAAAGTTAAGTATATATTTAAATAATGTTTAAAATTATTTATATTATCTGAATATGTACTTCTATCGTTGTAACTACTTCTAAGTTATTTATTATATTAACCGTTAAAACACTAACAAACTACATACTCAATACTATATACTCGAGCCTATAATAAAAGAAGCACTGCACTTTCAAAAACACTGTTGTATGAACTCATGCGCAACTCTCGATTGTTGTTAAAAAAACGTTCAAAAAAATCCATTCTAAGGGGTGGAGTTTATTTTAATGTTCAACAAAGAAAGAGATGCAATATAGCGAAATATAAAAAAGGGTAAGAAAGGGACGGAATTCGTTTAAAATAAAGCTACTAGTCGACTGATTTGGAGCGATAAAACGCTATATTTAGATATATAAGTTATTTTTTTAGGATTTTAACATCAATAATTGTGTGCTGACTGTTTACAGTGGTTGTGTGTGGTAAAAACGCGGCGTTAAGTTACGTTGCGTAAGATGTACTGGCTATAATTTGAGCGGAAAGCTTGGAACTGAATATTCTGACGTAAACTTTTCGTTATCTACCTAAGTTTTTCTGAAAAACTGAGAAAACAGTATGAAACAAGAGAAATTTACAAGACTTTCAACTGTTTTACCTCGTTCTAATTGTAGAAATGATCTTTGAATTTATTCCACTTTACTAGTGTGGGTATAGAATAGCTTTTTTTACTTTCTTTCTCGTGTATTCGAATTTTTTGTGTCTACTACTATCCAAATAAATCTTTTTTTTATATTATAACACTACAAACACGTGGTCCATATCCTTCTATTTTATTATTGTATCTATTTTTCATGTGTCATATAAGTGAGTTTTTTTTTATATAACACAATAATATACATATTGTGCAATGTAAATACATTAAAAAAAAATAAAAAATAAACTACATGCTGTATCCCGTACACAGCAGGGTAGGCAGAGGGAACCTAGTGTTAAGACACTCC
>DWAN01004514.1:0-12098 GCA_018230445.1 Heliconius hewitsoni | reverse complement strand
ATCGAACCCACAACCAGTCGGTTTTACAGTCACACCTCGTGCC
The DNA here is from genome assembly GCA_018230445.1 of Heliconius hewitsoni. NCBI lineage: Eukaryota > Metazoa > Arthropoda > Insecta > Lepidoptera > Nymphalidae > Heliconius > Heliconius hewitsoni. The sequence goes on along the minus strand of DWAN01004514.1, from coordinate 12,055 downwards.
GCTGCGCCACGATTGGCCTCCCGACTGGACTTTATAATCTATTTATAGGTTTATTTGCAGTTTATATTTCCTTACCGAGAGGTTTTGGTTGTATTCCATAATCCGGACTGAGTTTAAAACAAGGTAAGGCTCCATACCATTTTTCAGTTAATATATCCATGTAGCCATTCGATGAATACTTAGCTATTACGGCTGAAATGCTATCCTGAAACAAAGAAAATAATTTATTATATAATATAAAAATAATTTCCTACATAAAAATAATATACATATGTATACATAAATTAAATTGTGTTGTGAAATAAATTCTGATCTGTGGCAGAAAAATTGCTTTGTTCTTTTTTGCAAAAATCTATTGTATTTTTATAAAAGCTGTATTTCAATATTTAATATTGTAACGTTTTATTGTTTTAACGAAACAAAAGTCACAACGCGCACAACCCATTCCGGACATTCAAAGGAATTTCATGAGTAAAGCCTTACGCAATTAGCAATTTAGTTCCTTAAATATTGTAGTACTGTTAATAATATAATAAAATAACACCATCTAAAAAAATCATTAAAATTTGAACACGAGAACCTAGTGTAATACTCCTTTTCCATTAAGGCACTTCCGTTGACCACTTCCCGCCGAATTCTGGAGGCATTGCGTTTTGAGTGGCGGAATACAACGCTGCGCTTTGCCTCTTATGAGAGTGACGTAATTAAAATATTAAATATTTCATTTCCTCGTATGAGTATCGAACCCACAACCACCAAATTAAAATTGATGTTAAAATTATATTCGATGATATACAAAAAAAAATGATAGATAAGTAATGTCGTAAAATAGAAGTATAAGAAAGATACATGACACCCGGCTATCGATCACGCCATTACAAGGTTTGTGCGTCATCCATCAATCTTTCGCCCTAAGATCCAAAGTCATTTTGATGTCACTAAAGCCTATGTACGTTCTTATTTATGTAAATTTACGCTTCTTACATGAAGTCGTTAGTTACACTCATTAGCGTGCGTTATGTGAATTACGTAAGTAAAGGCCTGTCGTGGCGCAGCAGAAACTGAAATCGCGACTGATTGTGTGTTCGATTCCCACTCGAAGAAAATAATTATTTCATATTTTCATTTCTTCGTTCTGGTGTCTAGGCATAGTGCGGCGTTGTAGTTCCACCACTCAACACGCAATGCCTCCAGAATTCGGCGGAAAGCAGAGTGTCTAAACACTAGGATCTCGTGAAGCCGAAGAACAAGGTAAGCTTAATAACAGTATCACACCTTTAGGGGGAATCCTTTAGCCATGCCTATAGCGTAAGTGTCCTTAATAAGGGCATGGTCTCCCACCCGCTGAAGTTTACAGCCATGGTCGGTAGCACGATAATAGTCTAAAACAGTCGTGTCGGCTATCAAAAGGTCCAAAGTTCCATTCCTATAATATAATTTACATTAATTAAAACTTAATATTTTATTGATAATGTTATTTTATAAAATTACGTATGTAAACTAATACCCATATTCATTAGTAAATTCTACAGATAAACATTTTTATAATAGGAAAAGTATGTAAATCCCTGTTAAAAGTTTTGTGTAACTCTGAATTGGGCAAAATTTATGGCATCTAGTAAACAGCTTAGTGCACGGCTAATATGCAAATCAGCGATTAAATATACAAGTAAAAAAAATAAGAATTATAATAAATTGCGGACGTACAAAGTTTAAATTTATGCCTTAAGCTAAAACTATAAGAAGCTGATTACTAATATACTAAAATCGTTACCTAAGGCGCCGAATTCCTTCTTCAATATCCTGTAGAGCATAACGTCGCATTTGTTGTGCCAGCTGTGGATTATTTCGTTGAACGTAATATTCTGCCACTGAAGATCTAGCAGTTCCAACGCGTAAGGACAGCCACTAAAATACACATAATATATTTTAATTATGAGTTATTAAATGATTATCGACAAAATGTGGAATACTTACATTACTCCGCCCCTGATAGTCATCAACGGCGTTGTGAAAAAATAAACCAGCTATAAGAGCAGCAATATTGGCAGTGTAACTGGCGACAAATATCACAGAAAAGCCACCCCAAACATTTATGAGGAACTTATTAGGCCAACTCTTAGGTGCCTTAAATGCGACTAAATGTCCACATAACAGACCCCACATAACCCATAATGCACTCGAGATACTAAAATTCTTTGACCGTTGCCGTCCCCATGGATTAAGCCCAAAAGGAGATAGCCATTCGTATATCGCAACAGCAATTGCGGTCACGTTAAGTGACGTAAATATAGCTATCCATAGTTCTGGGGAAAAGGGTAACAAAAATGCCAATAATGGTATATCAGGCCTTTGATTTGGAGCTGATAAAATAGATATGCCACTAAAAAAATATGGCTGACTGAAATCTATTACTTCCGCTCTTGCGGATGATACGCTAAGAGCTGCAAATGACATGTGGGCGGCTCCAGAGACCAAATCACCAACAATGCCATCCCATTTTGCAGGATCCTGGCGTGAGTCTTCATAATTTGTATATGAATTTTTAACTTTGTGTTTTTCATTGTCAGTATTTTTGTCCTTCATATCAATGTTTATTCCATTAGACCAGAATTCATAATCCATATGGTTATAATCATTAATTCTTCTAAAAGGTTTCACTAACTTTCTCGATCCATAAAACCCATCCTCTACAATATACAAATGAAAGTCGAACTCTAATTCTTGTGCAATGTTTTCCAATAGATCCATGGCCAGACCATAGCAGCAATGAGAAGCCATTTTCCAAAGCGTAGTAGGCCTAGATGTGGGAAAAAAGAAATCGTCCGCTTCTTGATCACTCTCTCTTTCCAATACATTAAAAACGAGAGTCAAATTATCTCGATCTGAAGTTTGTGGTCGATGACATAATAAGCCTCGTAAACATTGACCATCTTCGTCAAGTTCGCCTTCCATCACAAAAGGTGGAGCTAATGCAGTGACTATACGGAAAATAGTGCGTGCGCCAGATGACTGGCCGTGTGCGACAAGACGTCCTCCTGGCCATACAATAGTATGTAATCTCACATTACGGCCTATGACACTGCCCACCTGTCGCCATTTGTTTCCACCAGCGGGATTTAAAATCAAATTTAGAAAGGAAAAAGTAGCTATTAAGGCTCGCTCAGAGTTTTCCATGGTACCAGCAAGTGCAGCAGTTGAAGATTTTCGCATTTGTCTGAAATGTAAACCTTATGTTAATAAATAATAATTATCCCTTTGAAAACTAATATATTAAATGTTTAGTTGGATTAAGTTCCATTATTATTTTTCACTTCACGCACGAACCTAATCTCACTCTACAATCCGCAGGATCCGCATATAGAACAAATAACAATTAAATTTACAATCAAACACTAACTGTGCCATGATAACATGATTATTTTTTGTGTTTTTTATATTTTCTCAATATTTTAAAACATTTTTAAAGAGCTATTCCACAATTACGATATAAATACTTATTAAGACAACGCATAAAAACCTCGAAATACTCATACAATTGTTACAATTTATTTATGTTGTTAGCATGTCTGTAAGTTTAGGGGTTAGAAGTTATCTTTGGGTTGCAAAAATTTGTAAAAATCTCCATACAAAGTTGCCAACAACATAAATAAGTTGTAACACGCGTATAACAATTTCACCGTAGCTCGATGAGAACTTAGTGGCTTAGTTGGTCAGAACAGGTTTCCAAAGAGGCATGAGTTCAAATCTCGCTACGTTCAATTTTTTATACGTGTAGTCCACCCTATAATTTTTTTTAGGTGTAATAACATTGACCCGCTTTGCAGTGATCAAGCTTTACGGTAGAAAAAGTGAACATGTCGTGTGCTAGCTTATCTACTCATTCTAAAGTCATTGATTGCATCTGCATACAAAGAGAATTCTTCGTAGCGCCTTGAAATTTTAATACATTTGTCACACAGAGAACGAAGGCTGTAATTAAAATGATAGGCGTCGACACGATAAATGAGTTTAAGAGTAGATAAAAACGACTTTAGTATTGACCTGACCTACATAGATGCCCTTATTTTGTGAGGAACAAAAAGGAAAAGTATCCGCTTCAAGTCATGTCAATGGAAGGGCATCATTCCGTTGAGTCATCGTGCATAGTCTGGCTGTCGGCCAAAATTTTGCTTCCGTAGTTTTGCCTGATTTATTATAATGTGATCGAGTCGGATGTTACCCAAAAATAACTTCGTGATATTTATAATTATTATTTATTCATCAAAAACAGTTAACTAAAAACTAATATATCTATAACAGTTGAAACATATAGTTATAAACTATTAAAACACAATTAAAAGTGCTTGAGTATTTACAAACATAGAAATATATTGAAGCGTGATGTAGATACGTTTTTATTAAAAGGTATTTTTAGGCGAAGGTAAGGAAGAAATCTTAGGGCATTTAAAACGATGTTCAAAAAGTCTGTAAACAGTAAACTAAATTTATTAACTCAATATTGCAAATCTAGCAAAATCGTTGGTAGCAGCGTGTTTATAACAAAACTGCCAGTGAGTGCGAAAGACTCAATTAGTTATATGTCGCCGAGACATTAAGGTCTCAACTACGGAAAAATACTTCAACGTCGACCGATATTTTGTCTTTCAATAGAATATTTTATTCGTTCGTGGGTTTATTTGGAAATATTTATGTATTAAAAATTTTATTTTCTTAATTTGGTTTTATGTTCTTGGTATTTATAGTTGAAATACAATTTTTCCTGATTACGGTGAAGCAAAAAGGATAGTTATAAGTAATTATTTTAAATAGCGGGTGGGAGACAATAAAATAAAATTATACATTTAATATTTTGTAAACTCTATTTTCATTTTGCGTTTAATTTTTTTAAAAGTTTAAGCTAACCATATATCATATTTTGAGAGTTACATATTCGTAAATGGTGATCTGCCTTCAGGCACTTAGGTTTCTATTATCAAACGACCGAATTATGATATATAAGGGGCAACATTCAGAACACGTATTTTATTAAATAACGCCCCAATAGCCGCGTTCCTCGTAGTCCCCGATTTGATAGGTCAAGCGAAAAAATTCACGATTTTCTTACAAAAGAATATGCAAAAACAATTCAAATAAATCGACCATTTCCTTTTTTTCAAGTCATTTTAACGTTTAAAGCGTAGTATCTTTTATAAAATATATACTTACTACACGTAATTACACATGACAACAAATATTTTTACATATTATGTAGACCTACATTTCAATAAAAAAAATTTCAGCCTCATACCGCATCCCACAAAGAAATAGCAGGGTAGGCAGAGGGAACTTAAGAACCTAGTGTTAAGACACTCCGATCCTCAGTAATACACCTCCCTTTCCAACTTTCCGCTGAATTGAAGGTAATACGTATTGAGTGGCGAAACTCAATGCCTCTGTACCTCGTTATTAGGAAATATAAAATACTTCAATACCCCGAGTTTAAATCGAACTTACAACCTGTCGCGTTTACATTCGCAGGCTTGCATTCCTGCGCCACGACTGACAATATATATAAATATTATAATAATGAACGGAGATAGGTTTCTCACGTTACTATAAAACAGTAATAAAAAAGTCAAAATTACATTTAAAATTTGCCCAGTACTTTGCTCGCGTTCACTTTTCTATATGAGCTTTCATTCTCATTCACAATTCATAAATCAACTTTACTCATATTTCGCAATTATGTTATTTCCAAGCAACAGCATTGTGTGGTACAGTCGGTAAATACATAACAGGGTTAAACTTTTGTTGGAGACAAATAACCCCTGTGCATATTTTATTTTGTGAGGGACTAAGAAACAAGTCACCTAATGTATTGTTCATTCGGGTTAGGTGAAGCACAAATCGACATACTAAAACCAAAACTATTTATTAATATTGGTTATTATATATAATTGAAAAATTGAATTAAATTTACTAATAAACATATAAATAATATATATAAATGTAATATTCTAAATTTTTTATGAATGATCGTAACACTATCGCATCAATCCTGGTGTTAAGCGATAAGGTCTACGACAGCACATATTAGCTTTAACAATTGTATAACAAAATGTAAATTTACTAAAAATCAATCAGCTTTATACTGTATCCCTCACACAGCAGGGTAGGCAGAGGGAACCTAGTGGAACGGTGTGTCTTAACGACACACCGTTCCCTACTTTCCGCCGAGTTCTAGAGGCATTGCGTGTTGAGTGGCGGAACTCAACGCCGCGCTTTGCCTCGACACCAGAGCGAACAAATGAAAATATAAAGTAAGTAAATATTTCATTTCCTCGAGTGGGGATGGAACCCACAATCAGTCGATTTCACAGTCACACTTTGTGCCCCTGCACCAGTCGGGCCTCAAAAGAAAAGAAAAAAATATACTAAAATTCAAAAGAACGATATTTTAAGATATTATTATTATATACATAAGTATAAAAGAAGAATGATGACCATAAATTATTATTATTTCTTTAAAAATGATTTTTTAAGGAACTTACAGCTACTTATTGTATAATTTTACGGTTCTTCAAATGTTTGAAATCTAAAGTTTAATAAGATTTTGCTTCAAGTAAGCGCCTTGGAACTATCGGATCTTGTTAAGTTGTCATAGCGCGCATGTATGCACTGAGTGTGACACTTAGAGATAGCCAGTATTAAGATTTATGATATTGTAGTAGACAGATAGCGATAGAATGGATGCCAGAAATCATTAGATTTCGTACTATATTGAAAAATAATATTTTAAATATAATATTATTTTTTTATTAATACCTTAAGGGTCGTACTCAACATGTATTGCCTCGAAAAGTTGGCGAAAAGTGCAGGACATGGTGTCTTAACACTAGGTTCCCTCTACCTAGCTATATACAGAGGACCATAGGGTGAAGTTGAAAAAAAACTGTACAGAAGAAGCTTGTCGCTTACGCTTTAATTTAACGCTTGCTGTCCTCTTTAAGCTTCTCACAAAAAGTATTTATTAAATATTATCGATATAAGGATATTATCAGGCCAGTCGTGGCGCAGGGGCACAAAGTGTGACTGTAAAATCTGGTTGTGGATTGGATCCTCACTCGTGAAAATGTAATATTTATTTATATTTATATTTTTATTTCTTCGCTCTGGTGTCGATTCAGTGCGCGGCGTTGAGATCCGCCATTCAACACGCAACGCCTCCAGAACTCGGAGGAAAGTGACTCCGTTACGTGGAACGGCACTCCGTTCCCCACTTTCCGCCGAGTAAGACACTTCTTAACACTACGTTCCCTCTGCCTACCCTACTCTGTGCGGGATTCAGCGTGAAGCTGATTTATATAAGAATATTTCAAAAATGCGGTCCCTAACAATTTCCTGTGTTGCAAAAATAAATGAATACTCAGAGTGTATTAAATGAAACAGCAAAAAAATATGAAACGGACCCAGCACTAAAAACCTTTCTAGAACTAAATACAGTATTGTTTTTAAATTGTGACCCGTATTCCGAAATATCATGGGTCAAACACGATTTGTGCAAAGTTTCAGATTTAGCTTTTAAGGAAATTGTGCGATAAAATACGTGTATAGAAAGACCTACAACTTTTAATTTACTAAAATGTTAAATCAGAATTGATAATAATTTTATATTGTGTTCTTTTGAATTATTCTCATAGTTTTTCTTCTTTCAATTTATTTTTGTCACTTGCCTTCTATTTGTGGACAAAGGAGTGCAGTTTGTAGTATCACTATATTATCGCAAGTCATTTCAAGCCAACTTAATACGGTTCAGATATAAACCGACCAACGTTCGCCTTTTAGATAGAGGGACGTAAAAGTAATCTCGCGCCGTTCTCGGACTGGCTAGTCAATTTGCTTTTATGATGATGCTCCACGCTTGTTACCGTTCTATCTTCTAGTCTATTGTCTTTGTTCGAATGTGATAGGATTTAAGTGGAAAAGATTTAGTATGCACTTGTAAATAATTCAATAGTATTTAACTACAAGTTTTTGAAATTTATTTGTTGTATAAACATGATTCTTCATGTTTATTTTCAATATATAATATTATTATTATTGTATAGATATGAAATATTTCGCAAATTGGACCATTTACGTTTTTTTACACAAAAAATATCCATTATAACTATACCACGAAAAGATTTATTACGAGCGACGTAATCAGTCAAAGCGGCGGGATATAAGTTTTTTTTTATAAAAGGCAATGAATTAATCATATTTGCTTTTCTTAACAAGATATCGATAAAAGAACACTTTTAAAACATCGCAGGCCTAATATTTCACATCAAGAAAATATATTTATTATTTAGGATTATTCTCTAGGAGAGATTTATGTTCAAAGGTTCCGTTGTCTAAATTGCGTGTATTCTTTCAATTCAAAAAATGTATGTTACAAGGCAAATTGTCTTAATAGTATAGGGAAATAAGCATAATTATAACTATTCCCCTAAGCACCTACTGAACCCTCGACATTCGTGTTCATGGTCAAAGTATGTTCTACTGTGCGTAAATAAAAACAATTAAAATTTGAAGCCGTCGTGACTCATGTAAATGCGACGCGTTTTGAGTTCGATTTCATATGCAAAACCTATGTGGGTAATGAAGCGTGAAGCTATAAAAATAAATAAAAGCTAATATACCTTACAAATTCCATAGAAAAGTCCGAAGCAGCATCACTAGGTTCATCCCAACATGAAGCCGCTGCGTCACTAAAAAACTGCGCCTGAGCTGACCACGCATCACACGTCCGTAATACGCGTCGTAGGGCACCTACCATCATTTCTACTGCAGCCCGCGCGAAGACTTCGTCTACAATATTATGATTTATATTAAAAAAATATTATCACTTAAGTAACTTTATTTACGAAATATACAATGGAATAACGCAAGTATTTTTAGAATTGTAGTAAATATAAATATAATTAATTTATAAAAACCATAAAAATTTTAAATTACCTATTTTCATTGGCTGCGGGTGTAAGGCCAATAAACCGACAGGTAACGAGTTGAATATAGCTGTTATATTATCGTTTACTTTTTTAATAGGTTCATCATCCAGTTCCATATATTCATTATCATTTTTGTTTCTATCATCTACATTACTCACTGTAGAAGTATGCACCGTGGGATTCATTATGAAATCACTAATATCACTTGAAAATAATAAAGTATCTTTTAAGTCTGTGCTATCAATACTACTTACAATTTTTTCATCGGACAATATATTATCTTTAGTTTCATATAATTCCTTTACATTTATACTATTTACATATTTATTAAATGATTCATTTTTTAACTTACTAGAACTAGTCTGTCTACTCTTATTTCTATCCAGAAAGGATTTTTTTTCTTTCTCAATTGTATTGTTTTCGATTTTAGAAGTTTCAACGCCTTTTTTATTTACATTATAATTTCTAACATTTTCTTCACTAATATTTTGACTACCATTATACGATTGACTAAAATTTATATATAATAATTTGTTACTTATGTGCGTTTCATATTTATTTGTATTTCTTATGACGCGACGAAAAAATGTTTTCTTTTCACTACTTCTAAAATACGAATTATTTTTCCTAATTATAACATCATTAGCGATTTGACTGAAATCTTCCTTAATGCTCGGAGTTTCACCACTTTGTATAGAATTATTGTCTGCATCATTTCGCTTTCGACGCTCAAAATCATCATCACCAACAAAAGCTTCTTTCTTATTTCTAAACTTTTCGAATTCCTGATCAGTGTCTTCTATATTATTTGTTCGATTACTAATATTATGGAAGACATCAAACTCGCTAGAAGCGTCAATCCATATCCAAAAAAAATGTCCTTCGAGCATGTTAAGTCGCTTAGCTTCATCCATCACAAGCTTAGCGTAATGTATGTCGCATATCAAGACGACGACACCCCGAGTTAGCCTAGAAACCTCAGCAAGACGCCTGCCAAAATGTTAAATTAGAAATGTAATAGATATAAATAAATAAGCCAAAAAAATATGTTCCTATATTCATTTGAACAGAGATCAAAAGAATTATAATATGTAATAATATATAAAAATATTTCATATTTAATTAATACGATAAAATTAAATAAATACATGTACATATTTTTTGATAATTAATAACTCTTTTCAATAAATAACAAATATATTATTATTTTTACTAGAGTTTGAATAGTTTATGATGTAACGTACCTGAAAATTGCACGGCGAGTGTATTTGGCAGGAAGCGAAAGCCATTTGGGATTAAGTGGTTGAGTGGTAAGTATTGAAGACAGATCCTTCCTCAGAGATAACGTTAAATGTATATCTTCCTCGGCAAGTAGAGTGAATGAGTGCCAGTGGGTATGCAGAAGTGTGGCTCTATTGAAAACGATACTATATATAGATAGCTTTTAAAGAAATAAAAATATGTTATAAAAATCTACTGTCTAAAAAGGCGAGGTATGGAGTGTCTCAACACTAGGTTTCCTCTGCCTACCCTGCTGTGTGCGAGGAATAGCGTAAAGCTTATTTAATTTAATTATGATTTATAAAAATATAATTTATGCATATAAAGATAGTCCTTAGGTTATATTATAATAGTATTTTTAGTGACTGTAAACGCGACTGGTTGTGAGTTCAAACTTAGGTACAGCATTACAATTTTGTATTTAAATTGAGTAATTTTGAATAAATGAATCACAAGTGTACATTAAAAATAAAGAACAAACCTTAAAGCATGCAATGTTTCTCTAGCAGTTATCTCCAAACGGATCTCTAAAGGCAGCAGTTCCTGTCAACATTAACACAGTTAAGTGTATAAAACTAAAGCAGTATTTTTAAATAAATCACGCTTCACGCTGTATCCCGCACATAAAAAGAAAGGCAGATGGAACCTAGTGTTCGCCACCGTTCCCTACTTTCCGCTGAGTTCTAGAGGCATTGCGTGTTGAGTGACGAAACTCAACGCCACGCTTTGCCTCGACACCAGAGCGAAGAAGTAAAAATATAAATGCAAATAAATATTTTCATCTACTCGGTGGGGATCGAACCCACAACAAGTCGATTTTACAGTCACACATTGTGCCCCAGCGCCACGACTGGCCTCCAGTATTTTTATAACAACGTCATTATTAGTTCACGTCGTCGTATAATCGTTGCTGAAGTGGGTTATAAATGACCATCATTTCGCACCGACGCGGCTAAAATTGCGATGAAAGAAATGTGAAATGTAGGAGCAAATTGTTAAAAAAAAGTCTTCCATCCACTCCGGAAATCTGTTTTATTTTACGCTTTTGAATGGTATTTTTTATTTGATCGTTTCCTTTTGTGAAGTAATTCGTCTCGGGCCTTTTATTTATGCAATAACGATTTGAACTTTACGATATTACGAAATATCAACATTGGAGTATTTATTAAGGACGATATTATACGTTATGTAAGTTTCCGAGCTTACTTTTCCGCAGAAATCGTTTCTTATACGTACAAGTATATATAAAGTCTCTTAAATACTTCACTTATAAGTTTTACACCATTTACACATTGAAAATACATTAATATTAATGATTTATTACCATATTATATTTTACATAAATGTGTGTATATTTTAAAGGATAAATTCAAGTTATGCTTTAATCTAATTGCAAGATTTGATAGTGAAAAATCATTCTATTTACAAAGTCATGATATTATTATTGCTTATTTAGCAAAACTATACGTAAAACATATTTTATTTTTAGCTTCACAATTTATTTGGCATATAGCTGGGTAGGCAGGGGGAACTTAGTATTAAGACACTCGGCTTTCCACTTTCTTTCGAATTCTGGAGGTATTGCGTATTAAGTAGCGGAACTAAACGCCGCGATCTGGCTCGACCCCAGAGCAAAAATGAAAATATTAAATATTTCATTTCCTTGAGTGGGAATCGAGCCTACAGCCCGTCGCGTTTACAGTCTTGACATGCTTGTATCCCTACGTCACGTCATCTAAGAAAATTAAATATGATTTAAGAACATTAGGTAAACAATGTTAAAGTGAATATATATATAT
>DWAN01004513.1:0-12098 GCA_018230445.1 Heliconius hewitsoni | reverse complement strand
ACCCACAACCAGTCGGTTTTGCAGTCACACTTCGTGCCGCTGCGCTACGACTGGCTTCAATATCCTATATATATTTATGTATATATGTGTATGAAGCAACGGATTAAGACTATATTTTTATTTATAGACTAAAAATCCCATATCATAATGCAGTGAGGTCAGACCCACATCGATAGCATTGAGTCAGGCGTATAATATACAGGCAGTATTTTGATAAGCACTCAAGTCAAAGAATTAATTGGAATCCAACCAGTACGACAAATTAGAGTCAACAACACAACTCGAGGCCAGTCGTAGCGAGGGGCATAAGTTAAGGGTTTGATTCCCACTCCTAAATATTTAATATTTTTATCTCTTCTCTGATCTCTTCTGTCGTGCTCTGGTGTCGTGGCAAAGTTAAGTTACGCCGTTCAACACGTAATGCCTCTAGAATTCAGCGGAAACTGGAGAACGGAGTGTCTTAACACTAGGTTCTCTCTGACTACCCTCCTTTGTGCGGGATACAGAGTGACGCTAAAAGAGAAATAACAGTTTACCAATATTGTTTATAATTTATATGAAATAATATTTTATGAATCGTAAGCTTAAGTAACCAACAGGTAGTAGTTGTCTCTTAGTTTCTTAATACATTGAATTTTAAGTAAGTCCGTGGTGCAATTTCTATCGATACTGAGCACCATTTTATGGATTTCGTAATCAAGACATAGATTTAGATATTTCGACATTTTCATCACTCTCCTTTGTATTAGCCTACATTTTATAACCCTCCAAATTCCACTTTATGCTCAATTTTCGAGCATTGCGTGTTGAGATGTAGAACTCATTTCGACGCTCTATCTTGCTGCCAGGGCACGGAAAATAATTAATAAATTATTCCTCCTGAATGGGAATCGAACTCACAACCGTACGTTACAGTCAGACGCTGTGTCACTGCACCACAACAGCCTTGTGTATAAATTATAAAATAAAATATCTTAAATATACCATAATCACAACCGTATAAAATTTGAATAGGAATATTTACAAAATACATTGTCGAGAACTACAAAGTTTGCGTGTTTTCTCCGACCCTCATTGTGGCAACAAGTTCAACTATTGTTGTTATCGAAACAATAAATGCCTCTTAATACTAAACAGTAACAAGCCAGTAGTCTGTAGTCGTCTTCAATGTCGGTGTAGTTTATTAACGATTTACTTATATTATAAGGTCATCGTGGCGCAGAGGTGTCGTGACTGTAACACGAAGGTGATGGGTTCGATCTCCACTAAAGCAAATGAATTATCATTTATTAATATTTCTTCGCTCTGATACCAAGGCAAACGTCCGGCGTTAAGTTCCACCGTTCAACATCACTTTCGGCAACCTTGCGTAACCCAATGCAACAAAGTAGCATTGGGTTACGCAAGTAATATTGGAATGACAAACTTTTTTACTAATCTAAATTTAGCACATAAAAATTATGCAACAAAAAATTTTAAAGAAATAAGATATAATTACAAACAGAAAATTAAAAAAAATCTAGTTTGCTGTACAAGTGTATCCATCTATTCTGGTTCTTGATATGATCATATTTATAATTATACTATAATTTCTATATTATTATAGTAAAATTATAAATATGAACTATTACTTACAAATTATAAGCAAATCGACTAATAATCGATAAGTATGATACCTTGTTACTCTACGCTCGTGTGAGAAACACGAACAATCACTATGACAATTGAAAACATTTATCATTGAATTTCTAAATATTCTTCATATTTTGGCTACATTAAGTTTTATTGTAGGTTACTTCAAGTACTGTAATTATTTCAAATTAAAAAATATACATAACTTAATGGTTTTGATCAGTGGTCTGCATTCGGGTATATTACACTCTTTTGTTCTTATCAAAAACGTTTTTTTCGCGGAAAGTCGAGAACTGAGCAAAAAAATAATTATCTGCCCCGATTGGAGATTAAACTACCAACCATCGCGTTCGCAATCAGACACTGCACCGCTGAGACACGATGGCGTTAACTTTTTCAAATAACAGTCATAGAAAATTATTTCTTCAATAACGCTCGGTATTTATGGAGAAAGTTCTATAATAAAGCTTAAAACTGTCTAATAAGTATTATATTCTCCGTATATCGACTACTGTAATCCTTCGTTACTGCGTTCAATATCGTAAGCCTATAGATGTTTGGGTCAAGTTCTATAACAGCAGCGGTAAACCTCGTCTGGATTAAACACAGTAGTTTCTATGATAATATTTTATAAAAAAAAATAGAAGTTATAAAAATTAGCTAGATAGTATACAGTCGAGTACAAAATTTTACTATAAACATTAATTATTTTAAAATAAATTATGGAAATAAATTATATTATTTATATCATAAACAAATTTTGCAATGTTAACAAACAATAGAAAATATTCATTTATAAAGTTAGTTAACTTTATATATATTTAGAATATATTTACAATCCATTAAACAAAGTATGACTGGCTGTAAACTAGACTGGTTTTGGTTTCCCCACTCGAGGAAATGAAGTATTTATTTAAATTTATATTTCACTTCTACGCTGTGGTGTAAAAAGTGGGGAACGGAGTGCCCTCTGCCAAACCTGCTGTGTGCGGAAAACAGCGTGAAGCTGATTTGATTTAATGTGATTTTTAGCAAAGAAATTTAACCCAAAAACATCCCATTACAAATATTTTATACATAAAATAGATTTCTTTACGATTTTAATCTAAACAAAATCGAACTCAACGTCGCGAAGTTTATATAAATATCTATTAATAACGTATCTCCAAGTATACTTGAGGAAACGCCCTTGGCTGATAATAATGAAATCACTTCTTCACCTGAAACGTGAAATATAAATAGTCTATACCTATTCTACGTATTGTACAGATAACTGTTACACAACATGTTCGTAATTTTCGCATGTTGACATAATTCTTTTTTGTCAATAATATTAAGTTTCTTATTCTACTTATGTATAGAAACGACCCTCGATAATTGACGATATTTTTTTATCTTAACGCAGTATGCCGCACATAGCGGCGTACGCAGAGGGAACCTGGAAACTTAGTGTTAAGACACTATTACTATTAAACACTTCCGTTCCTTATTTCCGCCGAGTTATTAAAACATGTGTGTTGAATAGTGGAACTCAGCTACCTCAGAACCAGCTCTGATAAGGAACCACATACCGTGCTTCCTTATCAGAGCAAAGAAATGAAAATATTAAATATTAATTCCCCTGAATGTTAATTGAACTCACGATCATCGCGTTTACAGTCGCACACTTGTGCCAATGCACCACGACGACCTAATTATGAAAATTTCATACATATGTAGCTTTTCAACATTATCAAATAAGCATACGTGAAGCAAATGTATATTTTTTTCAGTTATTTAGTCACAAAACTGTGATTGGCAAGTTATTAAACTAGATACGGACACTCGACACCACCACCTCGATGGACGGAGGCGGTAATCTGCGGATCAACGAGACATAATACCTTTATTTAATCAAGTGACAGACAGTCGAGTCCGCTTTCACCAACTCTATTGTATTGTGTTTTTTTATTCGATGTTTTTATTACTATTCAATAACAAAAGTTTTTGTGATGTTGTATTTTTTGAGGTTTTTCTTAAGTTCTCCGATTTTTGATTCGTTGAAAAGTTGACGTAGCTTAACGTTAACACTTGAATTATATAATTATTTGGTTTTGATTATATTCTGGGTACAAATTATTAAGTAATATATAATATTCATAAACTACCTACATAAAAATACTACTAACATACGAGTATATCTACATAATACATCATCGCAAAATAAAATCATAATATCTATCTAACTATACACATTATTATATTATATAGGGATTAATTCTACCAACGATATCAATATTATAAAGCTAAAGATTTTATTTGGTTGAACACGCTAATCTCAGCAACTACTGCTTCGTATTGAAAAAATATTTTTATATTGGTCTTAGTAAATCGTTTTTATATATGTAAAGTAAGCCGGTGGCAGAACTACATCAAATCCAAAATGTGTCATTGACACTTGACGTTAGTGAAAGTTAGTGGTTAGATAGCATACCTATTGACATCTTTACGATAATTTAATAAATTCACAATAAGAATATAAAATAAAACTCTTATAGGCTAATAGAAAAGTCAAAGGTAAGACCTAGAAAAAAAATATAATGCCAGCGAAACCGGTTAGATATGAATCAACTGAAGCGTATCACTACACTGCTCCACTGCTCTTTCTCATGTACACATGTTCACTATTCATAATATTATTATTATTTGATATATTTATCATTCGAGGTTATTCGTGGCGCAGGGACACAAGCATGGGACTGTAAACGGGGCAGGTTGTGGGTTCGATTCCACTCGAGTCGTACTCGAAATATTTAATATTTTCATTTCCTTTCTTCGGTTACTGGGCTAAGTAATGTATCCAGAATTCTGCGGTAATGTAAACGTAATCTCGAGAAAATAAATTATTTTGACTTTCCAGTGTTGGAAAAGCAAGGGAGGGTTTTGAGTTCTGTCTAACAACACGCAATGTCTCGAATTTATGTCAAATTGGAGAACACAATGTACTGTATACTAAGTTCTTTCTTTGTCTAGAAAAATAGCATGTATTTTTAACTATTTCCGTTTACGTTATAGATAAGTTCATTTTTCCTCGATGTATTTATCCATGATGCAACTTTATAGCTTGCTAATTTGTAACATGAATTGATTACACGGTGCTTCTTTTTATGAACATATTTTTACTCCGACCGATTGAAATAGTTCTAGTAAAACAGTTAACGTGGAATTATCACGTCTTTATAATTTGATGTCACTCTTTTTTGATCTCACTTTTTTTAACTTTCGCTACCGAATTGACTATTATAGTATAGCCTTCGAATCTAAACCTAGAGAGACAGACATTAGTATTTATTACAGTATATAATATACACTAAAACCCAATGACAATTTCTTATAATTTACAGTCACCACAATATAGAAACAAGTTAGTATTGTTATCATAATCAGCTTCACGCTGTATCCCGCACACAACAGGGTAGGCAGAGGGAACCTGTGTTGAGACACTTCGTTTCTCATTTACCGTTGAATTCTTGATGCATTGCGTGCTGGGTGGTGGAACTCAACGCCGTACTTGGCCTCGATACTAAACGAAATATAAATTTAAATAAATATTTCATTTCCTCGAGTGGGGATCGAAACCACGACCAGTCGCGTTTACAGTCACATTTTGTGCCCCTGCGCCACGACTGGCCTCATATTGATATCATAATAAATAATAATCATAGAATTTCGAAAATATCTACAGATTAAAAAAAACTTACTAGGTACATACTTATAGCCTTGACTAAATAACCATATTCGATTTTAATAGCATAATAAAACAACTAATTTGTTATCGTAAACAAAAAATACTCTAACAGTACTTTTAGGACCTTGTAGCAATTACCGGTTAAAAAATTGCCGGCAATGTCGATAATAACATACTTCTACGACTACATTTGCTATAGTAGAATACCTGTAATACAACTATTACAAGGTGCTTCCGCTACAGGGACAGAGAAAATAGGGGCGACTAGGTTTTCCACTTAGAATATATATATGTTGGAAGGAAGCCCACAAATACACATTAGTGAATAGAATGAAATGTTAACCGAACGTTGGGTTTTATAGTTTTGATGAAATTTTACACATGTTGTCGGATTTAGAACTATGAAATTAGTAAACAGTAAATAAATCAGCTCCTCGCTGTATCTCGCACACAGCAGGCAGAGGGAACCTAGTGTAGAGACGAAGCCGAATTCTAGAGGCATTGCGTGTAGAGTGGCGGAACTCAACGCCGCGCATTGCCTCGACACCAGAGCGAAGAATCAAAAATATAAATTTATATAAATATTTTACATCCTCGAGTGGAGATCGAACCCACAACCAGTCGCGTTTACAATTACAAACTTGTGCCCTTGCGCCACGACTGGCCTCATTTATATTATATAAAAAAATATATTATATGGAGTACCTATATCTACAAAATGATCTTTGACGCATGTAATGGCTACGCAATATGTACAGATTTATGCGTTGGATGCATTAATACATTTATTTATATGTATATACCGTAATATGTTTGTACAAGCCATTATAGCGCAGGGATACGAGCGTGCATCTATAAACGCGACAGGCTGTGAGTTCAGTTCTTATTTGAGAAAATGAAAAGTTAATATTTAGATTTCCCCGCTCTGGTAACGAGGTAAAGTTCCGCCACTTAACAGGCAACACCTCCAGAAAATAGCGAAAAAGGGGAGTGTTATCAGGTTAGGTTCCCCGTATCCCACTGCCTACCCTGTTTTGTTAAAGCGAGTGAAGCCACGAATGGATCGCTAGCTTATTTATTTATTTAATACTTTATTACACCAAACTTAATAATAAAAATATACAAGGAAAACAATAGAAAAATATGGTCTAAAGGCGGCCTTATCACCACAGGTGATCTCTTCCAAGCAACAAATGATATAATATGATATTCCAAGATAATATACCTACATAATAATACATTCTATATATTAGAAATCAAAATACATAGGTACCTTATAAAAAATATTTATATTAAGCAGATACTTAATATAAAAGTTTTATATAAAGCTTAATATAAAACACTGCCCAGATCAAGCAACTTACCACAAAGAAGAAAACTCAAACCCATTATACCATATATTAATTAGAGTACCCGCTAAGTATACTTCAGAGCCACCTGAAGCCTAAATGTTATTATAATTCACGATAACGGCTCGCTCCTAAGACATAAACACCATGGGCCATGGCGTCATTGTGGGGAAATTACCTTAGTGGGTGGGTGTAAAGCGGCATTTTATTTATATAATATGTTTAAAATAAAGTAGGTTATGTTTTATTGTAGTGTTTGTGGTTTTATGGTATATGAACATCTTGTAAAGTGTAGTCGAAAAGTAGTAATCAGGTATTTTTTTTAGCGTCACGCTGTATCCCTCACGTAACAGGGTAGGCAGAAGGAACCTAACCTAGTGTTATGACAGTTCGTTCCCATTAAGACATTTCCGTTCCCCACTTTCTAATTAATTTTACCGCTCCTTGTTGTTTTTGTTGCTCTTTCATTACCAGAGCGAGGAAATAAAAACATAAAATATTTAATTTCCTCAAGTGGGAATTGAATTCACAACCTGTCGCGTTTTCAGTAGCAAGCTTGTCCCACTGCGCCACACTAGCATATAAAGTAAACTAAAATAACATGTAGATAGCGTGTTTGGTTATTATAAATAATAACTAACGTAAACAAGGAAGCCGCGGGCCATGTGTTGTATTGAATGCATAAGTGTTTGTTTTCCCCTACCATTAAGGATTTTTGGTCCAGTTAAAAAAGGGTAAAAAGATTTTTTTACTCTTGTCTAATAATATTAGACAAATAATAAGATTATGAATATGGTAATTATTATTTGAATAACGCAGTGGTATAGCTTCTGCCTGTAGCGACGGTTGCGAGTTCGATTCCCATTCGTGAGAATTTATTGTTTTTGCTTCCTCGTTTCGGTAACAATACAAGACGACGCTGAGTTCTACCATTCAACCTGCTATGTACCGACAGTTTTGCGGACCGACAGTGTTTGATTATCCTGTTATATGATGTGCGGAATATAGAGTAATACTAAAAAAAGCCGAACCCACAACCATTACTTATAGTCGTACTGCAGATGAGCCTGTTAATTTAATTTAAATTACTACGAGCCTTGATCAGCTGACCAACGCAGCATCGATAAACCTGTTTGTAAGTCTTATCGGATACTGTAATATGCTCGTATAATCGCATGATTTTAAATTTGTTTAAATATAAAAGAAAATACTTATTTAAAATTATGATTATAATATTTAAATTTGAATTGTCCCTTTGCTTTTCATTGCTAGATTTTTTGTACGTTTTTTTTTTTGTAATTTTTGTCAATAATATAAAGTTTATAGGAAAATTATAATTTTGGGTAGGCTTACCATCATCATTGAAGTATGCATAGTGTCAGGTCTATCCCATCCAACGGGAACCAAACCTCGGACTCGGTTACATCATAACCGCCAAAATAACTACGAACAAACACTAATTTCCACTAAAAACACAAGTAAAACCAGCTACAGAAAACGTCACAATTTTTACATTTAGTCAACTAATATGTTAAGAATTAAAAAAATAATAAACAAATTCATAAAGTTTGTAAATACGACCGGTTATAAGACTAACGGGCGACACAACCTTCCTCCAACGCTACACTGCACTGACTAACGATACAAAAACTAATACACTACCTGATATATTGCCTACTCGCTCTTTCCAATACTATCATCTTAGGATAAAAAGAGATGGATACACTTTCCTACTATAATTAAAATTGCAATCCGGTGCATACAAAGTTAATGCGATAAAGTTTTACAAGTTCGGCTAACTCTATTAGTGAATGAGAGATTTATGTCAGTACTTTTGTAAATTAGAACGATATCACAGTATATTTGGATTAAACTACTTTTTGTAAAGAAAAAAGGAAAGTAGTAAAGAGTGGTAAAGTTAAACTTTGAAAATACAGATGAAATCATTTTTTTTAATTTCATTATTCGGAGTAATATTGACGGAATAATATGTTTTAATTATTTCATCTAAGCGCGGCGTTGAGTGCCGCCACGCAACACGCAATGTCTCGATTTAGTTGGAAAGAGAGGAACAGAGTGTGTTAACACTGGGTTCTCTCTATCTACCGGGCATACGGGATACAGCGTGAATATAATAATTTCTGATCAGACAAGCTTAGGTATTGGATATCATTATACAAACATTTGGACGGAAAATACAGAACGAAGCTACATATTACTAAGTTCTTCCTGTCATTGACTCAAAGTGATTTTTTTTTATAGTTTCACGCTGTATCCTTCATATAACAGGTTATCGACACAGGGAACCTGCTGCTAGAGACTTCATTTCCCACACACCGCCTAATTTTCGAGACATTATGAATTGAATAACGGAACTCAACCAAATAGTGGTTAAACCAACCTACGTATGTTTGTCCTTGTCCTTAACATTTCGAACAGTCAATAAACTTGAAATGTACTTTATAAAAGACAAATAAAATAAAAAAATTAGGTTAAATTTAATGTTAAAAAAAAGAGGCCGGTCGTGGCACAGAAGCGTGGCAAAGTGTGACTGTGAAATCGACTGGTTGTGGATTCGATCCCCGTGTGTGAAGTGAAATATTTATTTACATTTATATTTTCATTTCTTCGCTCTGGTGTCGAGGCAAAGCGCGGCGTTGAGTTCCGCCACCCAGCACGCAATGTCTCCAGAATTCGGCGGAAAGTGGGAAACAGAATGTTTAAGCACTAGGTTACCTCTGCCTACCCTGCATTTGATTAGATTAGGTTAAATTTTAATAAAAAAAACCGTTAATTGTAAATGCTTTAACATTTAACACTTATATTAATTATTAGCATGTATTTATTATGGTTGCATTGGCCGTTTATTTAACTTTGTGAGAGCAAAGAAAAGAACTTCCGGGAAACTCATGAAGTAAATATTCGAATATGACGATATTTATTTACATTTCTTGTTTGCAGTACATTTTCGATAAAGTGATTGTTTTTAGGGTTCCGTGCCTTTTAAGGAAAAAAAGGAACCCTTATAAGATCACTTTGTTGTTCGTCTGTCTGTCTGTATGTCTGTAAAGAACCTTTATCTTAGGAACGCTTGGAGATATCTAGTTATAATTCAAACCATATATGTACTCAAATCTACGGTCCCTTAATTTCCTGAAAAAATATATTTATATATTAAAAAATAAATACTTAAATAAGATTTGGCCGTTTATATCGTATAAAAAGCGTATTTCGACACCATAAAGAGAACCAAAATTTATTGAGTACTTTCGGTTGACATAGAATTATAAAACTTGGCACCTAGCATCTACAGGTAGTACTAGTTCAGGAAAAATACTAAAACTAGAGATTTGTGCTGAAATTTTAAAAATAATAATAAGGATTTTACGTTTAAAATAATAGAATTATTATTAGAGGCCAGTCGTGGGGCAGGGGCACAAGCGATTAAAGCGTATAAGCGTGTAAACAGGTTAAGAGTTCGATTCTTACTTGAGGAAATGAAATATTTAAAATTTTCATGTCTTCGCCCTGGTGTCGAGGAGGAGTTCCGCCACTCAACTAATTAGGTTCATTAAATACAATGCCTTCAGAATTCTTCAGAAGTGTCTTTATGAGAACGGAGTGTGTTAACACTAGGTTCCCAGATAAAGCGTGAAGCTAGTAAAAAAGAAAGATAAAAATATATTTAAGTAAGCATGTAGGAAATGAATCACAACTAAATATAAATACGTTTATGATTAGGTATACGCTTACACTTATTTTTTGCTTTTTCAAGCCGATAAATCCCTTTTTTACACCAAATCGTGTTCCCAGAAGCTTTTTCTTTTTAAAGAATATTACATAAGATCAGTTATCCGGGAATCCTCACTCGAAAATGGATACAAGGAATGTTTTTTACGAAAAGGTACCCGTGAAGGGACCCCATTCCAGTTCTAAGCAGCGTGAGATACCGTTTGTATTAAATATTAACATTTTAATCCAACTTCTCGTCCGATTTAGTTTCAACTTTCAAGCTCATGTCCTCTTTGGAGGGAATTACATTTAATGCTGTTATTGTCCTCTCTTTAATACTTGTTTTGTATTAATATATTGTTAGTGCTTGTGGGGTTTTTATTTTTTAATAAACAAACAAAATCTAGATAAATTATTATATATTCATTCGAATCAGAATCTAGTTAAATTGTTATTTACTTTAATTTTATTATTTACACTTTTATTAGATCCAATTGTAACAAACTAAGTAAAGTATTAAAATTTAAGAAGTATTTTTTTATTGGGAATTTTTATAGCCTTACGCTAAATTTCGCACATCAGGGTGGGCAGAGGGATCATTGGAACCTAATGCTAAGATATTTCATTTTCATTAAAACAACTCTGTTCCCTCCTTTCCGTCGAAATCAACGCCGCGTGTCGCCGAAGAATGAAAATTAAATATTTTATTTTCCATGTCAAGTCAAGTCATGCTCTTCGATTGTCAAGTCATGCTTTTCGACCCTGCGCAACGATTGGGAATTATATATATGCGTAGATCAACTGCCAATACAATATCATGCTGTCGAACTATCATGCATTATGATACCTGAAGGTGGAAAACCCTGGGATGGACACGTCGTGGGCTCGTTACATTCTTAATATATTTTATTTATTTTTTCTGGTAAAATGCGTTTTTTTTTAAATAAAAATCATAAGAATAATCAGCTTTACGCTGTATCTCCCGCATAGCAAGGTAGGCAGAGGGGACCTAATATTAAGACAGTCCGTTCCCCACTTTCCTCCGAATTTTGGAGCTTTTGCGTGCTGAGTGACGGAACTTGACGCCGCTCTTTGCCTCGACACCAGAGCAAAGAAAATTGAAATATAAATTTAAATAAATATTTCATTTTCTCAAGTGGGGCTGGACACCCCACAACCGTCGCGTTACAGTCACACCCTTGTGAATCTTGCCCACGATGGCCTCCTAGTATTTTTTAATAATAAAATTATAATTTGTTATTTGACATTAAAAGATATCGAATGTTGGATGTTTGGAGCGGGATCTGACGCCGCACGTAAGCAGCAGACCAGGTAGATTAGAGAGAACAATCTTCCAAATGGAATTTTAATTTACACGCATCGCTTACAATCAATCGATGCAATTGCGACACCGCGGCGCCAGCTACTTGAAACTACTATAGACGTACATACAGATTTATATTGTAAATAATGATGTATTATTTTGAATAGCGTAGGTATTTCAACATTAAAAGTTATTTAACTTTAAAAATCAGCTTCATACTGTATCCCGTAAACAGCAGGGTAAGCAGAGGGAACCTAGTGTTAAGACATCCCGTTTCCCACTTTTTTTTTTATGGAAAAGACACGGCAAACGAGCGTTCGGGTCACCTGATGGT